>JAVTVY010020559.1:0-81540 GCA_036873755.1 Hanleya hanleyi
AGGAGCTGCTGGAAAAACTGGCTGAAATGCGATGAAATCGGCAGCGGATTTTGCGGGCAGTGTGTCACCGCTATTCGAAATGATACCATCTACCAAGAAGTGATAGGTATGTGGCCGTAACTTGATTCTTTATACCATACGGAAAATAAAAGACAAATGTGGTATGGAGCGGCTTGTAACCTAGTGACAATATAAGGTCAATATATAAACGTCATCACTAGGTTACATGTTGTAGCTATATGACAGTGGGACTTAGGGATGTGTGTATGTGAATTACTGGTCTGTTTTCTGACGGTTTATTTTCGTCAGTGAAGCGCCTTGGATCGTACGGCATGACTGATAATAAAATCAGAGTCATGTTACTTGACTAACCTTACCATGTGTGCTTACTCACATGGCAAAGAGGAGTCCTACATTTTGCGATCAATTTGTCGAAGGTCAAGGTCAAAGTCCCTCAAAACTGAATCAAGTTTAGCTGACTATACGTGTTAGGTTAGAATATTCAGAGTTGTCACCCCTACATGTATATGGCATTTCTCCTGTGGAGTTGTCTCCCATGTTTGAAACAGCTACATTTAGTTAAACTAACTATACATTTACTAATTTAATGGGGAGAGGGGTCCTTTATGAACTTCATACCTGTTTATTAACTCAAGAACAAAGGTTTACTTCATCACTTTCTTCTTCCTTCATGAAAAATTCTCTCGCCAACCTGTAACCATCTGGGCCATCTATACGCGGTAAGACTGACCCTGGGATCGTGTGTATCCATTTCAGACTACTTTCGGCAACCGCTAGAGGGAATTTCCAGAAATCAATACCACGTGACTTCGTCAGCCAATCAGCTAAAGTCTACCGACGTAACCCCAACGTAACCCGCCATTTTCGAGTCATGTGATGATCTACTTGTTCAAAATTACAGATCTACCACACCTCTTGGATGATACGAAAGTTATTCATACCTATATATTTTGTAAGCCCAGGCTTTATCTGTTTCCGGGGTATGTATGGAAACCTGTAATTTATCAGAGTTTTCGAGTCTGTTCTCCGCCGGATGAAGGCCGAACAGAATCCGGTAAAACACCGGATATCGCTCCGCGATAATGGAGACACACGATTCGCAAGCCATCTTATGGATGGCGAAGTGTACGCAAATGATTCTCTCGCCTGAAAGGAACCCATTTGCAGGAAAACTACTATTTTCTTGTGTTTGACTATTGTCGATTTCAGTGTGGGATATGTGAGCTCTCGGCTCTTGTTTCAAGGTCATCTAGTTACCAAGAGTTAAGCCCATTTTCCTACGAAGTAGGCTACAGATCGCAAATTGTCCGGTAATGAGTGAGACAGTCAGTCAGTCGATCCGAATCCTTTCGTCGGCAAAATAAGGAGAACCGTTGACATTAGAACCTTGATTTTTGGCATTGTTACCAGCAAGTTCTGAGCTGACCAAATTCTGATGAAAATTTGATTTATAATTATTTTTTTTATTATTTATTGATGGCTCAGCGAGTGCACTGTCATGCCCATCGGGAACCCTTGGCTGTATGTTTCACTGTATATATATAACAGTACACAATCTGATGGGATATGCCATCCGTAATTGTTTTTATGAAATAGGAAATGCTAATTTTCCATCATTTGTTAGTGCATTTATCTACACTGCTATTACCAACTTCCCAGCCTCAATACACACAATTCAGTATATTGTTATAGATATATGTAAACTGTGGCCTTTATCGTGTATCCTATTTCACATCCAAACATTTCATCACAGACCACATCTGGCTTCAAATTCAGGTCAAATTGCCCACTGGTGGTGAAATATCCTACATCAACCAATTAAGTCAGCCTGGTGCAATAACCCAGCAGAAGAAAGAAAGATGTGGTATCATCCTTCAGATTAGTCTGTGTGAGCAACAATGATAAAAGTTTACTGAGGTGAAACAAAGCCATGACGGCATGTTTTAAGGGACTTAATTTATTTTCTTTGGGTAGAATTTAACTAGATAAAGTAACTTTGATCATGATGTGAAAATATGAGCACATACTTTGAGTTTTTTTTGTACCTCTTGAATATTGACTATATATCACACTGGGATATAATTTAAACAAAAAATTACATGTGTAAACAAAACATGTCTAAATTTTTCTTGTCATTTCAAATCTTGATCCATTTTGATTCCTTGATTAGGGGATACAGAATCACTGCCACGGAGTGTGTTGGTGTGTCACAGCAATGCAATTCCGATTCACACAACGAAGCTGAGATGGTTTAATGTTTATCAATGAAGAAAATCACTGATCAACCGTCATAGAATATAATGTGAAACAAGAAAACCGGAATAGTACATTCATCAGATTGCCGATACCCAAAATGTGTTGTCTCATATATCTAGATAACAACGTGATGTAGAGACGCCATTTATTCGTCTTTGTACCGGTTATGCTCAGGAGAATGACATAGAATCATTATTATCTTGTGCAGAGGTGTTGGTCTTGAGTTGAATTACCGTAAACTACATAAATGCTACCTTTCTACTATAGTACTATATATAAAAATTTGTTGTATTGTTGGGAAAATAATGCGATTCAAAAAGTTGTTTTGATCCTGGACAAGGGCACTGAAAACCATGAAAGAGATGTAAAGGTATTTTCACACGTAAAACTTGAAATCTACTGAACTTTTTATTATTCAATCTGTTTCCTTTAGTTAAAAAATTGTAAAATTAATCGGCGATCGTTATTTATTTTTGGAATGAAGGCGCATTAGGAGACTGTTACCAACAAGTTCTGAGCTGATCTACTTTTGATGAAAATTTCTGGTGATTTTTGATGAAAATCACTGGCGATTCTGACTTGGGCGGTGCCCATCTTAATATAGCCTTTTTCTATCTTACAGAACCTTTTTTGTACTATAACTACAGATGTGTAACACACTGAAATATTTTTAAGATACTGTTAACAAGATTTGTATGATTTAGTAAAAACTTGTAATAGTTATAATAATAAAAAAATATCATTATCTTGAGTTCAGCCATCAATTACTTGTTCTTCAACAGTGCACTATTTTGACATGCATAATTCATGCTTTCACTACTTCCATTACCCCATGGTTTCAATGAAGACAAAATAGATATTACTGGGCCATATTTTGTGGAAAATATGATAACATTCACATTGTTTTTAAAATTCAAATAATTAATTCAATCGGCATGTTTGTTACTAAATTTTGGGAAAACTTTGCCATAATTTTAAACCACAAATACTCACCTTCCCAAACTTTAGGTGCTTCCGGTCATGCACAGAATTGAATGCCAGCGCACTATGGACGCCACGCGAAAAAACGGACAATTTGCAAATGAGAGCCTACTTCGTAGGAATATTTGTGTTTAAGGTAACGGCAAGAGAAAATATATATACACTATATGTGAAAGTTCTGGCTCGATTGTGTTATGACTATAATATGACTAAACAAGAGCCCAAGGGGCTTCAATATACGCCCGTATATCTGAAATTACATTGGTCCAAATTTCAAGGTTGTTTAATAGCCTTGATTCCAATTGGTAGCTAGCAAATTATCCAGAGAAAGATCGTTCGTGCTTCTGAGAATGTAACATATATCACATCTTACATTGAATGATAAAATACATGAGCAGTGTGACTAACGTCACAGGACCTACGAAGTAGAGTAGGCATTAGGACTCGAACGCGAATTGAACTCTTGGAAATCCCCACCCCCAGTTGAAGGACGCCACGCGAAAAAACGGAAAGACGAGATTGTATCGAATCTGGCAAAAACATGTCCTATTGCCTCCTAGAATCATGGAAATGTGCTTAATTAGGTCAATGCCAGTGTGACCTGACCTAAATGGGTCAAGGTCTATGTGACCTACTTTCGGACCCAATTTTTGACCTAATTAGGTGACATAGAAACCTCGAAATTGGCATAAACATGTCTCAATGTCTCAACGATCATGGAAATGGTCAGTCTTAGGTCAAGGTACACACTTAAATCATATCAAACCCTACTTCGTAGGTCCTGTGACGTTAGTCACACTACTCATGTTTTCAGACTTTTTTTTGCGATTTCAACCGCACCACGTGTAGGCCAAAATCCCGTCTTATCGTACGATCTTCTTTCAAACTGGTGTGAAGTCAGAACTACGAAGCTGTGAAAGGGACATAGGGAATTGTTTTTTTAACCCATATTCCTACAAAGTAGGCTACCATTTGCAAATTGTCCGGTAATGAGTAAGTGAGTGAGAGCGAGTCCATCCGAATCCTTTCGTCGGCAAAATAAGGAGAACCATTGACATTAGAACCTTGATTTTTGGCATGAACGTGCATTGGGGCATTGTTACGAGCAAGTTCTGAGCTGACCGAATTCTGATGAAAATTTGATTTATAATTATTTGTTTTTATTATTTATTGATGGCTCAGCGAGTGCACTGTCATGCCCATCGGGAACCCTTGGCTGTATGTTTCACTGTGACTATTGAAGCCCTGTCAAGACTTGGATGGGTGATGTACTGCTGGGCTGATAAGCGTCCAGGGTAATAGGAACTGAGAGCGACAATAGTTGCTACGCTGATGACTCACCAGCGGTGACATCTGGGAAAGTTAATAGTACCCACTGTCTATTAGAGACTGCTATATAAATACTGCTACGGTAGCGCATAGGGCCCCCAAGTCATCTCTCGAGTACACACTTAAATCATATCAAACTCTACTTCGTAGGTCCTGTGACGTTAGTCACACTACCATGTTAAGTATTTATAACGACTTATTATGTCGTTAGAATGACTACATGGTAGTGTGACTAACGTCACAGGACCTACGAAGTAGGGTTTGATATGATTTAAGTGTGTATTCGAGAGACGACTTGGGGCCCTATGTGCTACCGTAGCAGTATTTATATAGCAGTCTCTAATAGACAGTGGGTACTATTAACTTTCCCAATTTAAATAGCAGTCTCTAATTGACAGTGGGTACTATTAACTTTCCCAGATGTCACCGCTGGTGAGTCATTAGCGTAACAACTATTATCGCCCTCAGTTTCTATTACCATGGACACTTATCTATGGAAGCCGGATGCGGCCAATCTTGTCTTTTCGTTTTTTCGTTTTTTTCGCCTTTGATAACGCGCGGCGCGAAAAAACGAGATTGTGTCGAATTTCGCGAGATTTTGCCTTTTTCTCGTGTTTTCGTTTTCTCGTTTTCTCGTGTTTTGATAAGGCGCGGCACGAAAACACGAGATTGCAAGACGAAAAGACGAGAATGCGAGGCGAAAAGACGAGAAAACGAGGGCCAGAAATCTCGTCTTTTCGCCGCGTTTTTTCGTTTTCTCGCGTTATCAAAAGGCGAAAAAACGAGAAAACGAAAACAGGAGATTCGACCCGATCTCGTTTTTTCGCGTTATCAAAAGGCGAAAAAACGAGAAAACGAAAAGACGAAAAAAACGAAAAGACGAGAAAACGAAAAGACGAAAAGACGAGAATGCGAGGCGAAAAGACGAGAAAACGAGGGCCAGAAATCTCGTCTTTTCGCCGCGTTTTTTCGTTTTCTCGCGTTATCAAAAGGCGAAAAAACGAGAAAACGAAAACAGGAGATTCGACCCGATCTCGTTTTTTCGCGTTATCAAAAGGCGAAAAAACGAGAAAACGAAAAGACGAAAAAAACGAAAAGACGAGAAAACGAAAAGACGAAAAAACGAGAAAACGAAAAGACGAGAAAACGAAAAGACGAAAACACGAGAAAACGAAAAGACGAGGAAACGAAAAAACGAGAAAACGAAAAGACGACAAAACGAAAAAACGAGAAAACGAAAAAACGAGAAAACGAAAAGACGAGATTCGATACAATCTAGTGTTTTCGTTTTTTCGCGTGGCGTCCATAGTGCGCTGGCATTCAATTCTGTGCATGACCGGAAGCACCTAAAGTTTGGGAAGGTGAGTATTTGTGGTTTAAAATTATGGCAAAGTTTTCCCAAAATTTAGTAACAAACATGCCGATTGAATTAATTATTTGAATTTTAAAAACAATGTGAATATTATCATATTTTCCACAAAATATCGCCCAGTAATATCTGTTTTGTCTTCATTGAAACCATGGGGTAATGGAAGTAGTGAAAGCATGAATTATGCATGTCAAAATAGTGCACTGTTGAAGAACAAGTAATTGATGGCTGAACTCAAGATAATGATATTTTTTTATTATTATAACTGTTACAAGTTTTTACTAAATCATACAAATCTTGTTAACAGTATCTTAAAAATATTTCAGTGTGTTATACACATCTGTAGTTATAGTACAAAAAAGGTTCTGTAAGATAGAAAAAGTGAACTTAGTAAAAGTTTAAGAGCTACAATAATTTTAAACCACAAATACTCACCTTCCCCTACTTCAAGTGCTTCCGGTCATGTGCAGAATTAAATGCCAGCGCACTATGGACGCCACGCGAAAAAACGAAAAGACGAGATTGTATCGAATCTCGTCTTTTCGTTTTCTCGTCTTTTCGTTTTCTCGTCTTTTCGTTTTCTCGTTTTTTCCTTTTCTCGTCGTTTCCTTTTCTCGTCTTTTCGTCTTTTCATTTTCTCGTCTTTTCGTTTTCTCGTCTTTTCGTTTTCTCGTCTTTTCGTCTTTTCGTTTTCTCGTTTTCTCGTCTATCGTTTTCTCGTTTTTTTGGCGTGAGATGAAGGGTTGCTCTCAGAAATGAGACACCTTAACCCTACCTGACCTTGGCGTTTTGGGGTGTATCGCAGCCATGGAGGTGGGGGCGGAAAGTGACCCCCTTGCCCCCCTCCCCCCCCCCCACGCTGTATACTTTTGCTACCACAAAGGGTAGAGCGCTGAATCTTACCACAAAGTATCTTCGATTCAAGCTCTACCAGAAAATGTAAAAAATCCATGATGTCCGCCATGATGACGTCACAGTGACGTCATCTTCTCGGAAGCCATTTTTCGGCCCTTTTGGGGCCGATTTTTCGAAATTTTAAACTTTCCGATTTTTCTCCCAAACAATACCAAATAAAATAGAAAATAATTAGTTTTGCGAAAAATAGGCCTTTTAGGCAAGAACAATGTGAAGAAATGGAGCGAAAAGACTAAAAGGATGACCTTTGGGGTAAACCACATGGCCGCCATTTTGAATTTACCCATGATCCGCTGCCCGCAGGTATATGCAAATAGGCTCAAAATGGCCCCAATAAAATAAGCTTTAAAGTCCCCAAGTTTCGGCTTCCTCGGTTTCGTCGTTTCGGAGCAGCAGAGAAAAGTTAACTAGGAGTGGGGGTGGGGGGCACTCTCCCCCCAGGCCAAGTAGGATTAACACTCGTGTTGAGTTTGTTCTTTGTGCGTATTTGCTTCTATAAAACAGCTTAAAAGGACACATTTTGAGTTAGGTTTAGGCTGAGAATTGCGGTACAGTACTCGGCCCCAAAAGGGCCGAAAAATAGCTTCTGAGAAGATATGTCACTGTGACGTCATTATGGCGGACATCTTGAATTTTTTACATTTTCTGGTAGAGCTTGAACCGAAGATACTTTGTGGTAAGATTCAGCGCTCTACCCTTAGTGGTAGCAAAAATATACAGGGGGGGGTACTTCCTGCCCCCACCTCCATGGCTGCGATACACCCTAAAACGCCAATGTCAAGTAGGGTTAAGGTGTCTCATTTCTGAGAACAACTCTTCATTTCACGCCAAAAAACGAGAAAACGAAAAGACGAGAAAACGAAAAGACGAGAAAACGAAAAGACGAGAAAAAGAAAAGACGAAAAAACGAGAAAACGAAAAGACGAGAAAACGAAAAGACGAGAAAACGAAACGACGAAAAAGACGAGAAGACGAAAAGACGAGAAAACGAAAAGACGAGAAAATGAAAAGACGAGAAAACGAAAAGACGAAAAAACGAGAAAACGAAAAGACGAAAAAACTTCTCTTTTTTTTCGCGTGTCGTCCATAGTGCGCTGGCATTCAATTCTGCGCATGACCGGAAGCACTTGAAGTAGGAGAAGGTGAGTATTTGTGGTTTAAAATTATTAGTTTTCCCAAATTATTGTAGCTCTTAAACTTTTACTAAGTCTACTTTTCCTATCTTACAGAACCTTTTTTTGTACTATAAATACAAATGTGTGACACACTGAAATATTTGTATGATTTAGTAAAAAATTGTAATAGTTATAATAATTAAAAAAATATCATTATTTTGAGTTCAGCCATCAATTACTTGTTTTTCAACACTGCACTATTTTGCGCCAGAAGCGCCAGGGTCAGAATTCTGATGTATTTACACACTTAAGCCCACCAAACAGGAGAAAAATTGATACTCCGGGACTGTATAGTTTATCATATTGGGGTCATGTTGAGCCTATTTGCATTAACCCCCGAGCAGAGGATCATGGGTAAATTCAAGATGACGGCCACATGGTGTACCGAAAAGTGATGTTTTCGTCATTTTTCAAAATTTCTGCTTTTCCGCGATGAAAATTGGGCAAAAACTATTTATTCCATATCACATTAGCATTTACTAATTTATCAGGCCATTTTTGCGGAGAAATTGCATTTCTTAAATAAAAAATCGACCCCAAAATGCCGTTTCTAGAAATGATGTCACTGTGACGTGATCAAAGCCGCCATCTTGTATTTATTTATTTATTTTAGGTTGTCTTATAAGAGTTTGACTCAAAGGTATAATGTGGTAAGTCTCAGCTCCCAAGCTCAAGGGTTAAGAAAAATAGTTAGCCCCTCTCCTTCCACCACCCCCCTCCCCCCCCCCCAACCCAGGCCCCCACAGGTGTCAAAAAGCTCAGGCCAGATACGGTTAATGCTGCTTCTGATTTTAGGCCAGTGTCTTGTTATCCCAGTATTTTCCTGTAGGCCTACAGAGTCACCGCACACTTTGACCTGTCCAAGTTTCTTTCCGAGTACTGTCATTTTCTGGTACATTTTAAGTGGTGGAAAGATATACAAGTTAACTGTACATCAGCATATAAATTGGTCCATTTCCACAAAACACGGATATTTGTAGTCCAATTATCTGTTATCTAAATAGGGCCTACAGATGCGCAAGACCTGGAATAGAACGTTCTATGGAAGGTCAAATGGCCTGTGTTACATGGATGTGGATTTAATAATGAATTCACTGGGAATACAGTGCAATACAGTTGATGAGACGACAGAATACCAAATACTGGGGAATATAAACCTAAAATTCTGCTCACGTGGTAGATGTTTAAATCCAGTGGTAGTGATCCAGAATTTCGATCAGTTTTCAACATTTGATCCCCCATTGCCTTTTCATGCGCTACTCTCATTATCATATCGTATTTTTCCAGAAAACATCGCGCCGACTATACCATAAATATATAGTATAGTATACTATACTAGTATAGTATAAGTGTATAGACATATATAGGCATAAAAAGATACAAGGTATACAAGATTCAGATCGCGTTAGCGTACAATTCCTGAAATGAAGATCTACAAAGTAAATTCGGCTTACTAGATGTTCCTTTCTATTATCCTTGAATAAGAAGTCCAATGTAATAGAAACATATATACACAAATATTTACAAGAACCCTATCTGAAACGCGAACAGTCCCAGCCGCGACCACAGTCCAGGCAAGACTGGCCCCTCTGTAGTAAAATCCTGCGTCTGGCTTCCTTCTTCGTGTACTCCAGGGATGTATCGTGTCTGGTTCAAGCGTCGACAATCGTCTATGGATTCGGACGGCCTGGGCTCGACAGTATTCTCAAGTCTTCTACGGCACCGGCCCGTCACTCCACAAAACACCGAAGGACAAGTCAACTGAACGGTTAAAGCCCGCCGCACACGAGCGCTATCCCCTGAGCTAACGGCCTCAACTATGACTGTTGGCTCAGAGTTAGCTCTCGTGTGCGCACGGTTTTTGGTGAGGTTTTCGTCTCGTGAGACCGGGAGAAAAATATCAAACTTGTTTGACATTTTTCTCATAATTATCAAACAAGTTTGATATTTTTCTCCCGGTCTCGCAAGACGACATCCTAGCCGTGTGCGGCGAACGTAAGCTGACAGATCAGTCGTTAGTAGTATGTTCACCGCAAAAACGGTAACATTGCCCTCTTTGCACTTATACTTGAGGGGTAACTCTTGATTCCCGTGGAGCGTCCGACAGGGGGCGCCACCAGCTCAAAGTTATAGATTGCATCAGCATTGGCTGTGTGCCAAGTTTTGACCACTATAGGTCTGGCAACCTTTGACCTTGTATTCCTCCGCGGTGATGCGGTCATGTCTGGTGGTGATGCGGTCGCGGGAAAAAGCTTCTGCGGAGAAAAAGTAGTCTCCACACTTCAAATACGCTGCTTTGTCCGATTGGGTCGTATGAGGTATCAATGTGAAGCATTCGTGAAGGGGCATCTGATGGGCTGGGTGTGGGGTTGAAATATCGTCATTCTGCGCATGCGCGGTGGACAAAGGGTATGGAAATAGACGTTTTGGGGTCTAGGTGGACAACTGACGGGCCAATGGAGTTGAGTGAGGTATCACCGTGAAGCCTATGTGAGAGGGCATCCACCTGGACTAGTGTCTCGGCCGTTGTCAACATTCTGCGCATGCGCAAACAGGGAATTATGGGAAAAGGGTATGCAAATAGACGTTTTGGGGTCTGGGTGGGCCACTAGTGGTCCTATGGGGTCGTATGAGGTATCCATGTGAAGCATTCGTGAAGGCACATTCGACGGATTGGGTGTGACGTGGAACTGACGTCATTCTGCGCATGCGCAGTAGACCAAGGATATGGAAATAGACGTTTTAGGATCGAGGGGAGCCCCTAATTGGCCGATGGAGTCGTATGAGGTATCAATGTGAAGCTCTTGTGAAGGGGCATCCGCCTGGACTAGTGTCTCTGTCGTGTTCAACATTCTGCGCATGCGCAGACAGGGAATTGTAGGAAAAGGATGTGGAAATAGACGTTTTGGGGTCGAGGTGGGCCACTCGTGGTCCTATGGAGTCGAGTGAGGTATCAATGTAAAGCAATCGTGAAGGAGCATCCGCCTGGACTAGCATGACGTGGAACTGACGTCATTCTGCGCATGCGCAGTAGACAAAGCGTATGGAAATAGACGTTTTGGGGTCTAGGTGGGCCACTAATGGGCCAATGGAGTTGAGTGAGGCATCAATGTAAAGCCTATGTGAGGAAGCATCCGCCTGGACTAGTGTGTCGTCCGTGTTGAACATTCTGCGCATGCGCAGACAGAGAATTGTGGGAAAAGGGTATGGAAATAGACGTTTTGGGGTTTAGGTGGGCCACTCGTGGTCCTATGGAGTCGTATGAGGTATCGTTGTGAAGCATTCGTGAAGGAGCATCCGCCTGGACAAGTGTGTTGTTCGTGTTCAACATTCTGCGCATGCGCAGACAGGGAATTGTGGGAAAAGTGCTTTGGAAGGAACGTTTTGGGGCTTAGGTGGGCCACTATTGGTCCGATGGAGTCAAGTGAGGTATCAATGTGAAGCACACGTGAGGGAGCATCCGACTGGGTGGATGTAGGGGTACGAATATCGTCATTCTGCGCATGCGCAGGCGGGCCGTAGTATGGAAATAGACATTTTGTGGCCGATATGGACCACTAGTGGTCCAAGTGGGTCGTGGGAGGTGTCAAACTGAAGCTTGTGTGGGGTAGAGTCAGCATGGCGTGTTTCTTATTGCAAGTCACGTCAATCTGCGCATGCCCAGTTGGGTGTAGTAAGTAAAGTGGTCATTTTCAGGGTGCGTCGGGTGTGTTTGGGGTAGAGAGGACCCATTCTTGGTCCGAATGGGTCGTTGGATGTGTCATTTTGTAGCTCTCGGGGTGTAGACCCCGATTTGTGGGCTGTCCACGTCATCTGTGACGTCATCGGTGACGTCATCAGTAGGAGTAGTAGCGAAAGTGGGCATTTTGGGGGAGTCAAGGAAGATGTTTAGGGTAGAGAGGGACCATCCTTGGTCCTAATATGTGGTGTGGGGTGTCATCTTGTAGTTCTCTGCATGTAAACGCAACTACACACTTGGCGGTCGCATCGTGCATGAATACTACATATGACTTGATACTGTGAACTATAACTGTAAAGTCAGGATGGCCGAGTGGTCTAAGGCGCCAGTCATAAGTAGGCTCTCTGACAGAACGTACACGTGCACCCAATCCATATCTATTGGTCGACTGATGAGGGACACATGTTCATTCCTATATTTACAGACACCACCACCAATACCACCACCGGGCGTTGACGGGCGTCAACGCCCGGTGGTAGTGGTAGCTCCCGTGTGGCAGAGCTCTTGGATCGGAGCTCTTGGCGCTCAAAGCTTGTGGAGCTCAGAGCTCGGAAATGACGTCGTCGCATGCATGCGCGAGTACCTGTGCTGCACCCTGCACCCTGGTGTACCGAATGCGTCGTGGGAAGTGTCATCTTGCAGTTCTCGGGGTGTAGACTCCATTTGAGGGATGTCCAAAGCATCTGTGACTTCATCGGTGACGTCATCAGTACGAGTAGTAGCGAAAGAACATGTTTTATAATTGGCTCAGTGCCATTTTTTCCCCACGATTTGCGGGATGTCCACAGCATCTGTGGCGTCATTGGTGACGTCATCAGTACGAGTAGTAGCGAAAGTGGGCATTTTGGGGCAGTGAAGGAAGGTATTTGCGGTAGAGATGGACTATCCATATCTGTCATGCATTATACCATATCTTTGCTGTATTATACCATATCTGTCTCGCATCATACCAAATCTGTGCTGTATTATACCATATCTGTCCTGTGTTATACAATATCTGTCCTGTACCTGTATTGTGTCATATTTGTCCTATATTATACAATATATGTTCTGTATTATACCAATTCTGTGCTGTATTATACAGTATCTGTCCTGTATTATATCAAATCTGTGCTGTATTATACCATATCTGTACTGTATTGTATCATACATGGCCTGTATTATACAATATATATTCTGTATTATACAACCGCATAGCAGTTGTCATGAATAACAACAAGTTCAGCAATGTTCATACAGTTAATTATCCCCAATGTTACATCATACCTAGGCTGGGGGAGCCGCCCATGTATGTTTAGTATGTTCATAGCAAAACAAATTGAAATATCAAACACCATGTTTTATTATTTAACGCACCGTCACATTAGGTACAAGTGTTTACTGAGCTCAAGTCAACGACCAGCATGTAGACATATAGAGTCTGTACGGCATGTTATGGTATTCATCAGTGCACGGGTGACGCGTTCAACCGATGGGTTGGTCGGTCAGCTTGGTCACGAAAAACGTAACATTGGTGACCCTCTCCACTATCCACTTGGTATTGGGGCGTTGTTGTTGGGCCCATTCCAAGGGATCCACGGTGTCCAGTTTCTCCAGCATCGTCTCTAGCGACGCCCGGTTAATGATGGTAAACGGTTGGTCAAATACCCGGATGTTACTGCTCGGGTAAAAGTATCGGACTTGATCTGTCTCCTTATGCTGCAGCACATAACCAAACGCCAGATTTAATTTGAAGGACGTAGCTTGGTCATTGAAGATGGCTTCCACGTAGCTGCGTAGACGGGCGAGGTCGGTCAGTCGAAAATTGTAGATACCTTGAATAGGGCGATGACGGTGGAAACAGTGCCGTATCATGGTCCAATGGCGCCGATAGATGTCACTCACTGGATGGTGTTCGTGTAACAGATCGCTAAGAACATTTATGGGTTCATCCACGAAGTGTACTTTGCTCTCCTCGTCGTACAAAATCTGGCCCAATGTCTTGTCGTCGGAATTTGACTGTTGAATTAGGGCGACATCATCATCAACTCTCGTGCGATGGGTGGGAGTCCCCGCTGTCTCGATACTGGTGCCTACGGACTCTTCTACCTGCAAACGTGGCTGCTGAACAGGGTGTCGTGTGCGTTGGTGTCGCAGCAACTGACTGGTCAGTTTGAAAAGCCGACAACATTCTTCGCATGGACGCTTGGGTACTTCATGGCGTGCACGTGTGTGGCGCTGTAAATGATCTGGGCGCTGAAACGACAGTGTACATATCGTACAGCTATGCCGGGCGGTTCCTTCGTGCTTGGTAGCCTCATGGCGGCGCAAGTCGTGCAGACGAGTGAATGATTTCGAGCACGTAGTACAAGTGAACATCTTGGTGGTTGACTGAGTGTCTGATGAAACGGCCAGGCCGCTTCCCTTTTTATAGCACGCTAGCTGGTGATCTATTTTTAGCACACTCAGTTCAACTACCCCAAGTCGAGGACCGAAAGTGGTGCACTGGTGTACGACTGAGCCGCACTACGCGCGCGCGTGTGTGTGTATGTGTGGGCTGTGGATTTTACATCCCGGATCTTGTCAACATCTGGGTTTCCAAGTGGATTTTTCCCGTCGTTCCTCCGTCTTCCATCCGGGTACTGTGGTTTTACATCCGGGTCCTCATCTTACATCCGGGTTTTGGACAACTGTTGACCTCAATAATTTGTATATGACCTCTGTGAGGTCACTTCCGCTTCCGTTCACGTGACCGCAACTGACCTTTGGCCCCTGCGCGCAATTTTTATCCGGTATTGTTTTTTCAGGGCGCAGGGGGCAAAGGTCAGTTCCGGTCACGTGAACGGAAGCGGAAGTGACCTCACAGAGGTCATATACAAATTATTGAGGTCAACAGGTGTCCAAAACCCGGATGTAAGATGAGGACCCGGATGTAAAACCACAGTACCCGGATGGAAGACGGAGGAACGACGGGAAAAACCCACTTGGAAACCCAGATGTTGACAAGATCCCGGATGTAAAATCCACAGCCCACACATACACACACACACACTCGCGCGCGTAGTGCGGCTCAGTCGTACACCAGTGCACCAGTTTCGGTCCTCGACTTGGGACAGTTGAACTGAGTGTGCTAAAAATAGATCACCAGCTAGCGTACTATAAAAGGGAAGCGGAGGACACAGGACACAGACCAAGGCCGATATTTTTACCCGAGCAGTAACATCCGGGTATTTGACCAACCGTTTACCATCATTAACCGGGCATCGCTAGAGGCAATGCTGGAGAAACTGGACACCGTGGATCCCTTGGAATGGGCCCAACAACAACGCCCCAACACACAATGGGTCGTAGAGAGGGTGATCAATGTCAGGTTTTTCGTTACCAAGCTGACCCATCGGCTGAATGTGTCACCCATGCACTGATGAATATCATAACATGCAGTACATACTCTATATGTCTACATGCTGATCGTTGCTGAACGCCAGGTGGTGGTGATGAGAAGCTAATAAAACGTGTATTACGCAATGTGCCTGTTGTTGTTGATGTCTCTTGGTTGATGCAATGAGAAGAAGTTTTCGGAGAGAACGTAATTCGACCTGGTGCACGGATGCACAAAAACACAAACGTACACACGCGCGTAATGCAGCACATGAAAACCCGGATGTAAGATGAGGACACGGATGTAAAACCACAGTACCCGGATGGAAGACGGAGGAACGATGAGAAAAACCCACTTGGAAACCCGGATGTTGACAAGATCCCCGATGTAAAATACAGTGCCCACACACACACACACACACATACACACGCGCGCGCAATGCGGCTCAGTCGTACGCCAGTACATCTCGGTCCTCGACTTGGTGTAGTTGAACTGAGTGTGCTAAAAATAGATCACCAGCTAGCGTACTATAAAAGGGAAGCGGCCTGGCCGTTTCATCAGACACTCTGTCAACCACCAAGATGTTCACTTGCACAACTTGCCAGAAGCAGTTTACTCGTCTAGAACATTTACGACGTCACGAGGCCTCCACCCACAACGATGCACGGTATACTTGTATAATCTGCGCACGGTCATTCAATCGGGAGGATAATTTACTGCGCCATGAGAGGGCACTCCACGAGGGTGCGACGGTACAATGTAACGATTGTGGTAGACTCTTCAAACGACCCAGTCGGTTAAGAGAGCACCAACGTTTGATTCATGCCCCGTCTCTACGGTTTGGGCGACAACTTTCCACTAAAGAGGAGCCGCGGAAGGTCAGACCCAGTGAAGATGAACCCGGGGAGACGAACGCCACTGGTGATGCGATGACGAAGAGCCCGCCTATACCCACAGTCCAGGAGGGCCTGGATATCCAGCCGGACCCCAGCGTTACGGTTACGAGTCATACGCCTGACAACATCGAACATTTTTTGGAAGATGCAGTGGATGCTCCTAGCGATCTGTTACAGGACGCCATCCAGTGAGTGACATCTATCGGCGCCATTGGACCATGATACGGCACTGTTTCCACCGTCATCGCCCTATTCAAGATATCTACAATTTTCGACTGACCGACCTCGCCCGTCTACGCAGCTACGTGGAAGCCATCTTCAATGACCAAGCAACGTCCTTCAAATTAAATCTGGCGTTTGGTTATGTGCTGCAGCATAAGGAGACAGATCAAGTCCGATACTTTTACCCGAGCAGTAACATCCGGGTATTTGACCAACCGTTTACCATCATTAACCGGGCGTCGCTAGAGACGATGCTGGAGAAATTGGACACCGTGGATCCCTTGGAATGGGCCCATCAACAACGCCCCAACACCAAGTGGATAGTGGAGAGGGTCACCAATGTTACGTTTTTCGTGACCAAGCTGACCGACCAACCCATCGGTTGAACGCGTCACCCGTGCACTGATGAATACCATAACATGCCGTACAGACTCTATATGTCTACATGCTGGTCGTTGACTTGAGCTCAGTAAACACTTGTACCTAATGTGACGGTGCGTTAAATAATAAAACATGGTGTTTGATATTTCAATTTGTTTTGCTATGAACATACTAAACATACATGGGCGGCTCCCCCAGCCTAGGTATGATGTAACATTGGGGATAATAAACTGTATGAACATTGTTGAACTTGTTGTTATTCATGAAAACTGCTATGCGGTTGTATAATACAGAATATATATTTTATAATACAGGCCATATATGATACAATACAGGACAGATATGGTATAATACAGCACAGATTTGATATAATACAGGACAGATACTGTATAATACAGCACAGAATTGGTATAATACAGAATATATATTGTATAATACAGGACAAATATGACACAATACAGGACAGATTTGGTATAATACAGGACAGATATTGTATAACACAGGACATATATGGTATAATACAGCACAGATTTGGTATAATGCGAGACAGATATGGTATAATACAGCAAAGATATGGTATAATGCATGACAGATATGGATAGTCCATCTCTATCGCAAATACCTTCCTTCACTGCCCCAAAATGCCCACTTTCGCTACTACTCGTACTGATGACGTCACCAATGACGTCACAGATGCTGTGGACATCCCGCAAATCGTGGGAAAAAATTGGCACTGAGCCAATTATAAAACATGTTCTTTCGCTACTACTCGTACTGATGACGTCACCGATGAATCACAGATGCTTTGGACATCCCTCAAATGGAGTCTACACCCCGAGAACTGCAAGATGACACTTCCCACGACGCATTCGGTACACCAGGGTGCAGGGTGCAGCACAGGTACTCGCGCATGCATGCGACGACGTCATTTCCGAGCTCTGAGCTCCACAAGCTTTGAGCTCCAAGAGCTCCGATCCAAGAGCTCTGCCACACGGAAGCTACCACTACCACCGGGCGTTGACGCCCGTCAACGCCCGGTGGTGGTATTGGGGGTGGTGTCTGTAAATATAGGAATGAACATGTGTCCCTCATCAGTCGACCAATAGGTATGGATTGATGAGGTGCACGTGTACGTTCTGTCAGAGTACCTACTTATGACTGGCGCCTTAGACCACTCGGCCATCCTGACTTTACAGTTATAGTTCACAGTATCAAGTCATATGTAGTATTCATGCACGATGCGACCACCAAGTGTGTAGTTGCGTCTACATGCAGAGAACTACAAGATGACACCCCACACCACATATTAGGACCAAGGATGGTCCCTCTCTACCCTAAACATCTTCCTTGACTCCCCCAAAATGCCCACTTTCGCTACTACTCCTACTGATGACGTCACCGATGACGTCACAGATGACGTGGACAGCCCACAAATAGGGGTCTACACCCCGAGAGCTACAAAATGACACATCCCACGACCCATTCGGACCAAGAATGGGTCCTCTCTACCCCAAACACACCCTGACGCACCCTGAAAATGACCACTTTACTTACTACATCCAACTGCGCATGCGCAGATTGATGCGACTTGCAATAAAAAACACGCCATGCTGACTCTACCCCACACAAGCTTCACTTTGACACCTCCCACGACCCACTTGGACCACTAGTGGTCCATATCGGCCACAAAATGTCTATTTCCATACTACGGCCTGCCTGCGCATGCCATATCGGCCACAAAATGTCTATTTCCATACTACGGCCTGCCTGCGCATGCGCAGAATGACGATATTCCAACCCCCACATCCGCCCAGCCGGATGCTCCATCACGTGTGCTTCACATTGATACCTCACTTGACTCCATAGGACCAATAGTGGCCCACCTAAACCCCAAAACGTTCCTTCCAAAGCACTTTTCCTACAATTCCCTGTCTGCGCATGCGCAGAATGTTGAACACGAACAACACACTTGTCCAGCCGGATGCTCCTTCATGAATGCTTCGCATCGATACCTCATACGACTCCATAGGACCACGAGTGGCCCACATAAATCCCAAAACGTCTATTTCCATACCCTTTTCCCACAATTCTCTGTCTGCGCATGCGCAGAATGTTCAACACGGACGACACACTAGTCCAGCCGGATGCTCCCTCACATAGGCTTTACATTGATACATCACTCAACTCCATTGGCCCATTAGTGGCCCACCTAGACCCCAAAACGTCTATTTCCATACACTTTGTCTACTGCGCATGCGCAGAATGACGTCAGTTCCACGTCATACTAGTTCAGGCGGATGCTCCTTCACGACTGTTTTACATTCATACCTCATACGACTCCATCGGACGACTAGTGGCCCACCTAAACCCCAAAACGTCTATTTCCATACCCTTTTCCCACAATTCCCTGTCTGCGCATGCGCAGAATGTTGAACACGGTATGTTGAACACTAGTCCAGGTGGATGCCCCCTCATATAGGCTTCACATTGATACCTCACTCGACTCCATAGGACCACGAGTGGCCCACCTCGACCCCAAAACGTCTATTTCCATATTCTTTTCCCACAATTCCCTGTCTGCGCATGCGCAGAATGTTGAACACGGCAGAGGCACTAGTCCAGGCGGATGCCCCTTCACAAAAGCTTCACATTGATACCTCATACGACTCCATCGGCCCATTAGGGGATCCCCTCGATCCTAAAACGTCTGGCCGTTTCATCGGACACTCTGTCAACCACCAAGATGTTCACTTGCACAACTTGCCAGAATCAGTTTACTCGTCTAGAACATTTACGACGTCGCGAGGCCTCCACCCACAACGATGCACGGTGTACTTGTATAATCTGCGCACGGTCATTCAATCGGGTGGATAATTTACTGCGCCATGAGAGGGCACTCCACAAGGGTGCGAGGGTACAATGTAACGATTGTGGTCGACTCTTCAAACGACCCAGTCGGTTAAGACAGCACCAACGTTTGATTCATGCCCCGTCTCTACGGTTTGGGCGACAACTTTCCACTAAAGAGGAGCCGCGGAAGGTCAGACCCAGTGAAGATGAACCCGGGGAGACGAACGCCACTGGTGATGCGATGACGAAGAGCCCGCCTATACCCATAGTCCAGGAGGGCCTGGATATCCAGCCGGACCCCAGCGTTACGGTTTCGAGTCATACGCCTGACAACATCGAACATTTTTTGGAAGATGCAGTGGATGCTCCTAGCGATCTGTTACAGGACGCCCATCCAGTGAGTGACATCTATCGGCGCCATTGGACCATGATACGGCACTGTTTCCACCGTCATCGCCCTATTCAAGATATCTACAATTTTCGACTGACCGACCTCGCCCGTCTACGCAGCTACATGGAAGCCATTTTCAATGACCAAGCTACGTCCTTCAAATTAAATCTGGCGTTTGGTTATGTGCTGCAGCATAAGGAGACAGATCAAGTCCGATACTTTTACCCGAGCAGTAACATCCGGGTATTTGACCAACCGTTTACCATCATTAACCGGGCGTCGCTAGAGACGATGCTGGAGAAACTGGACACCGTGGATCCCTTGGAATGGGCCCAACAACAACGCCCCAACACCAAGTGGATAGTGGAGAGGGTCACCAATGTTACGTTTTTCGTGACCAAGCTGACCGACCAACCCATCGGTTGAACGCGTCACCCGTGCACTGATGAATACCATAACATGCCGTACAGACTCTATATGTCTACATGCTGGTCGTTGACTTGAGCTCAGTAAACACTTGTACCTAATGTGACGGTGCGTTAAATAATAAAACATGGTGTTTGATATTTCAATTTGTTTTGCTATGAACATACTAAACATACATGGGCGGCTCCCCCAGCCTAGGTATGATGTAACATTGGGGATAATAAACTGTATGAACATTGTTGAACTTGTTGTTATTCATGAAAACTGCTATGCGGTTGTATAATACAGAATATATATTGTATAATACAGGCCATATATGATACAATACAGGACAGATATGGTATAATACAGCACAGATTTGATATAATACAGGACAGATACTGTATAATACAGCACAGAATTGGTATAATACAGAACATATATTGTATAATACAGGACAAATATGACACAATACAGGACAGATTTGGTATAATACAGGACAGATATTGTATAACACAGGACATATATGGTATAATACAGCACAGATTTGGTATAATGCGAGACAGATATGGTATAATACAGCAAAGATATGGTATAATGCATGACAGATATGGATAGTCCATCTCTATCGCAAATACCTTCCTTCACTGCCCCAAAATGCCCACTTTCGCTACTACTCGTACTGATGACGTCACCAATGACGCCACAGATGCTGTGGACATCCCGCAAATCGTGGGAAAAAATTGGCACTGAGCCAATTATAAAACTTGTTCTTTCGCTACTACTCGTACTGATGACGTCACCGATGAAGTCACAGATGCTTTGGACATCCCTCAAATGGAGTCTACGCCCCGAGAACTGCAAGATGACACTTCCCACGACGCATTCGGTACACCAGGGTGCAGTGTGCAGCACAGGTACTCGCGCATGCATGCGACGATGTCATTTCTGAGCTCTGGGCTCCACAAGCTTTGAGCTCCAAGAGCTCCGATCCAAGAGCTCTGCCACACGGGAGCTACCACTTCCACCGGGCGTTGACGCCCGTCAACGCCCGGTGGTGGTATTGGGGGTGGTGTCTGTAAATATAGGAATGAACATGTGTCCCTCATCAGTCGACCAATAGATATGGATTGATGAGGTGCACGTGTACGTTCTGTCAGAGAACCTACTTATGACTGGCGCCTTAGACCACTCGGCCATCCTGACTTTACAGTTATAGTTCACAGTATCAAGTCATATGTAGTATTCATGCACGATGCGACCACCAAGTGTGTAGTTGCGTCTACATGCAGAGAACTACAAGATGACACCCCACACCACATATTAGGACCAAGGATGGTCCCTCTCTACCCTAAACATCTTCCTTGACTCCCCCAAAATGCCCACTTTCGCTACTACTCCTACTGATGACGTCACCGATGACGTCACAGATGACGTGGACAGCCCACAAATAGGGGTCTACACCCCGAGAGCTACAAAATGACACATCCCACGACCCATTCGGACCAAGAATGGGTCCTCTCTACCCCAAACACACCCTGACGCACCCTGAAAATGACCACTTTACTTACTACATCCAACTGCGCATGCGCAGATTGATGCGACTTGCAATAAAAAACACGCCATGCTGACTCTACCCCACACAAGCTTCACTTTGACACCTCCCACGACCCACTTGGACCACTAGTGGTCCATATCGGCCACAAAATGTCTATTTCCATACTACGGCCTGCCTGCGCATGCGCAGAATGACGATATTCCAACCCCCACATCCGCCCAGCCGGATGCTCCATCACGTGTGCTTCACATTGATACCTCACTTGACTCCATAGGACCAATAGTGGCCCACCTAAACCCCAAAACGTTCCTTCCAAAGCACTTTTCCTACAATTCCCTGTCTGCGCATGCGCAGAATGTTGAACACGAACAACACACTTGTCCAGCCGGATGCTCCTTCATGAATGCTTCGCATCGATACCTCATACGACTCCATAGGACCACGAGTGGCCCACATAAATCCCAAAACGTCTATTTCCATACCCTTTTCCCACAATTCTCTGTCTGCGCATGCGCAGAATGTTCAACACGGACGACACACTAGTCCAGCCGGATGCTCCCTCACATAGGCTTTACATTGATACATCACTCAACTCCATTGGCCCATTAGTGGCCCACCTAGACCCCAAAACGTCTATTTCCATACACTTTGTCTACTGCGCATGCGCAGAATGACGTCAGTTCCACGTCATACTAGTTCAGGCGGATGCTCCTTCACGACTGTTTTACATTCATACCTCATACGACTCCATCGGACGACTAGTGGCCCACCTAAACCCCAAAACGTCTATTTCCATACCCTTTTCCCACAATTCCCTGTCTGCGCATGCGCAGAATGTTGAACACGGTATGTTGAACACTAGTCCAGGTGGATGCCCCCTCATATAGGCTTCACATTGATACCTCACTCGACTCCATAGGACCACGAGTGGCCCACCTCGACCCCAAAACGTCTATTTCCATATTCTTTTCCCACAATTCCCTGTCTGCGCATGCGCAGAATGTTGAACACGGCAGAGGCACTAGTCCAGGCGGATGCCCCTTCACAAAAGCTTCACATTGATACCTCATACGACTCCATCGGCCCATTAGGGGATCCCCTCGATCCTAAAACGTCTGGCCGTTTCATCGGACACTCTGTCAACCACCAAGATGTTCACTTGCACAACTTGCCAGAATCAGTTTACTCGTCTAGAACATTTACGACGTCGCGAGGCCTCCACCCACAACGATGCACGGTGTACTTGTATAATCTGCGCACGGTCATTCAATCGGGTGGATAATTTACTGCGCCATGAGAGGGCACTCCACAAGGGTGCGAGGGTACAATGTAACGATTGTGGTCGACTCTTCAAACGACCCAGTCGGTTAAGACAGCACCAACGTTTGATTCATGCCCCGTCTCTACGGTTTGGGCGACAACTTTCCACTAAAGAGGAGCCGCGGAAGGTCAGACCCAGTGAAGATGAACCCGGGGAGACGAACGCCACTGGTGATGCGATGACGAAGAGCCCGCCTATACCCATAGTCCAGGAGGGCCTGGATATCCAGCCGGACCCCAGCGTTACGGTTTCGAGTCATACGCCTGACAACATCGAACATTTTTTGGAAGATGCAGTGGATGCTCCTAGCGATCTGTTACAGGACGCCCATCCAGTGAGTGACATCTATCGGCGCCATTGGACCATGATACGGCACTGTTTCTACCGTCATCGCCCTATTCAAGATATCTACAATTTTCGACTGACCGACCTCGCCCGCCTAGGCAGCTACGTGGAAGCCATCTTCAATGACCAAGCAACGTCCTTCAAATTAAATCTGGCGTTTGGTTATGTGCTGCAGCATAAGGAGACAGATCAATTCCGATACTTTTACCCGAGCAGTAACATCCGGGTATTTGACCAACCGTTTACCATCATTAACCGGGCGTCGCTAGAGACGATGCTGGAGAAACTGGACACCGTGGATCCCTTGGAATGGGCCCAACAACAACGCCCCAACACCAAGTGAATAGTGGAGAGGGTCACCAATGTTACGTTTTTCGTGACCAAGCTGACCGACCAACCCATCGGTTGAACGCGTCACCCGTGCACTGATGAATACCATAACATGCCGTACAGACTCTATATGTCTACATGCTGGTCGTTGACTTGAGCTCAGTAAACACTTGTACCTAATGTGACGGTGCGTTAAATAATAAAACATGGTGTTTGATATTTCAATTTGTTTTGCTATGAACATACTAAACATACATGGGCGGCTCCCCCAGCCTAGGTATGATGTAACATTGGGGATAATAAACTGTATGAACATTGTTGAACTTGTTGTTATTCATGAAAACTGCTATGCGGTTGTATAATACAGAATATATATTGTATAATACAGGCCATATATGATACAATACAGGACAGATATGGTATAATACAGCACAGATTTGATATAATACAGGACAGATACTGTATAATACAGCACAGAATTGGTATAATACAGAACATATATTGTATAATACAGGACAAATATGACACAATACAGGACAGATTTGGTATAATACAGGACAGATATTGTATAACACAGGACATATATGGTATAATACAGCACAGATTTGGTATAATGCGAGACAGATATGGTATAATACAGCAAAGATATGGTATAATGCATGACAGATATGGATAGTCCATCTCTATCGCAAATACCTTCCTTCACTGCCCCAAAATGCCCACTTTCGCTACTACTCGTACTGATGACGTCACCAATGACGCCACAGATGCTGTGGACATCCCGCAAATCGTGGGAAAAAATTGGCACTGAGCCAATTATAAAACTTGTTCTTTCGCTACTACTCGTACTGATGACGTCACCGATGAAGTCACAGATGCTTTGGACATCCCTCAAATGGAGTCTACGCCCCGAGAACTGCAAGATGACACTTCCCACGACGCATTCGGTACACCAGGGTGCAGTGTGCAGCACAGGTACTCGCGCATGCATGCGACGACGTCATTTCTGAGCTCTGGGCTCCACAAGCTTTGAGCTCCAAGAGCTCCGATCCAAGAGCTCTGCCACACGGGAGCTACCACTTCCACCGGGCGTTGACGCCCGTCAACGCCCGGTGGTGGTATTGGTGGTGGTGTCTGTAAATATAGGAATGAACATGTGTCCCTCATCAGTCGACCAATGCATATGGATTGATAAGGTGCACGTGTACGTTCTGTCAGAGAACCTACTCAGGACTGGCGCCTTAGACCACTCGGCCATCCTGACTTTACAGTTATAGTTCACAGTATCAAGTCATATGTAGTATTCATGCACGATGCGACCACCAAGTGTGTAGTTGCGTCTACATGCAGAGAACTACAAGATGACACCCCACACCACATATTAGGACCAAGGATGGTCCCTCTCTACCCTAAACATCTTCATTGACTCCCCCAAAATGCCCACTTTCGCTACTACTCCTACTGATGACGTCACCGATGACGTCACAGATGACGTGGACAACCCACAAATCGGGGTCTACACCCCGAGAGCTACAAAATGACACATCCAACGACCCATACGGACCAAGAATGGGTCCTCTCTAACCCAAACACACCCCGACGCTCCCTGAAAATGACCACTTTACTTACTACACCCAACTGCGCATGCGCAGATTGACGCGACTTGCAATACAAAACACGCCATGCTGACTCTACCTCACACAAGCTTCACTTTGACACCTCCCACGACCCACTTGGACCACTAGTGGTCCATATCGGCCACAAAATGTCTATTTCCATACTACGGCCTGCCTGCGCATGCGCAGAATGACGATATTCCTACCCCCACATCCACCCAGTCGGATGCTCCCTCACGTGTGCTTCACATTGATACCTCACTTGACTCCATCGGACCAATAATGGCCCACCTAAACCCCAAAACGTTCCTTCCAAAGCACTTTTCCTACAATTCCCTGTCTGCGCATGCGCAGAATGTTGAACACGAACAACACACTTGTCCAGGCGGATGCTCTTTCACGAATGCTTCGCAACGATACCTCATACGACTCCATAGGACCACGAGTGGCCCACCTAAACCCCAAAAACGTCTATTTCCATACCCTTTTCCCACAATTCTCTGTCTGCGCATGCGCAGAATGTTCAACACGGACGACACACTAGTCCAGGCGGATGCTCCCTCACATATCCCTCACATAGGCTTTACATTGATACATCACTCAACTCCATTGGCCCATTAGTGGCCCACCTAGACCCCAAAACGTCTATTTCCATACACTTTGTCTACTGCGCATGCGCAGAATGACGTCAGTTCCACGTCATACTAGTCCAGGCGGATGCTCCTTCACGACTGTTTTACATTGATACCTCATACAACTCCATCGGACGACTAGTGGCCCACCTAAACCCCAAAACGTCTATTTCCATACCCTTTTCCCACAATTCCCTGTCGGCGCATGCGCAGAATGTTGAATACGGCAGAGGCACTAGTCCAGGTGGATGCCCCCTTACATAGGCTTCACATTGATATCTCACTCGACTCCATAGGACCACGAGTGGCCCACCTCGACCCCAAAACGTCTATTTCCATATCCTTTTCCCACAATTCCCTGTCTGCGCATGCGCAGAATGTTGAACACGGCAGAGACACTAGTCCAGGCGGATGCCCCTTCACAAGAGCTTTACATTGATACCTCATACGACTCCATCGGCCCATTAGGGGCTCCCCTCGATCCTAAAACGTTTATTTCCATATCCTTGGTCTACTGCGCATGCGCAGAATGACGTCAGTTCCACGTCACACCCAACCCGTCGGATGCCCCTTCACGAATGCTTCACATGGATACCTCATACGACTCCATAGGACCACTAGTGGCGCACCCAGACCCCAAAACGTCTATTTGCATATCCTTTTCCCACAATTCCTTGGGGCGCATGCGCAGAATGTTGACAACGGCTGAGACACTAGTCCAGGCGGATGCCCTCTCACATAGGCTTCACAGTGATACCTCACTCAACTCCATTGGACCATTAGTGGTCCACCTAGACCCCAACACGTCTATTTCCATACCCTTTGTCCACCGCGCATGCGCAGAATGACGATATTTCAACCCCACACCCAGCCCATCAGATGCCCCTTCACGAATGCTTCACATTGATACCTCATACGACCCAATCGGACAAAGCAGCGTATTTGAAGTGTGGAGACTACTTTTTCTCCGCAGAAGCTTTTTCCCGCGACCGCATCACCACCAGACATGACCGCATCACCGCGGAGGAATACAAGGTCAAAGGTTGCCAGACCTATAGTGGTCAAAACTTGGCACACAGCCAATGCTGATGCAATCTATAACCTTGAGCTGGTGGCGCCCCCTGTCGGACGCTCCACGGGAATCAAGAGTTACCCCTCAAGTTTTAAGTGCAAAGAGGGCAATGCTACCTTTTTTGCGGTGAACATACTACTGTCGTTTTATTCGACCTGCCAATGAAACGCATCTTTTTTTCACGTGATTTATATCTACGTCTGTTCAAAATGGCCATTTTGAGGCGACACTGGTAACAGGAAAGATCACATGATCTTGAAGAATGTGTTCCGCGGGAACTATCAATTTGGTGAACCTTTTGCTCATCGTGTGCGCTGAAACCACACGAAAGCTAGCCCCTAGCTGAGCTAACAGGCAATTGGGGTGATTTGCTCAGGGAATAGCGCTCCTGTGCGCCGGGCTTTACCACTGCAGCAAACAACACTCCCCATATAGAAGTATTCTCCCAGGCTTCAGCGACCCCACTCAATAGCGACTCACTCCGCGGCCTGACTTCAAGGACGAATTACCAAGCACAGAGATCATGACTACACAATCCATTTAGGATATCGACACGGACATATTCGGATAGCACACGTTGGATGACAGTTTCTGACCAGATCCTGGTCGTAGTCTCGATGTATGGATGAATAACGTTCCTGGTGGCCAGTAGTTACCCAGTGTAGGTAATATGTATGAATGTAAAGTCCCGGCCTGGAGGCCGGAGGTTTGTGTGGGTAAGCGTGAATGTATGGCAGGTCCTGCCCGAGATCGGTGATCTGAGGTTAATAGTAAATGGATGGATAACGTTTCTGGCCGGAGCTGGTTGTCACTCAGTGTAAGTAATATGTATGAATGTGAAGTCCCGGCCGGAAGGCCGGTGACTTGTGCCTGAAATCATGATGGCAGGTCCTGGCCGGGATCGGTGATCTGAGTGTGTAAGTAACGTTCATGGCCGGAGCCGGTGGTCACCCAGTGTTGGTAATACGCATGAATGTCACGTCTTGCCCAGGTGGCGGGAGCCTCTTGTGTGTTAGCATGAATGGATGGCAGCTCCTGGTCGGGAGGCCGGCTGGCTGTGTATAAGTAAATGTATGGATAGATGCTGTTTATGCTGAGTTTACAATTAATTTGATACAACCGAAATCATCTTAAGGATGTCCGCTGCTGGTAAATCAAAGTAATTAACTTTTTGAATAATGTGTATTGTTGCATTCATAATTGCGTAATATGAGGAAAAACAAAGAAAAAAATATAGGTTGGTGTGCGTTTTTTAGCTGTAGGCAACGTTAAGTGGACCGACCCATGCTCAATTTGATAACACAGAAAGCATAGGGAATAGCCCTAGTTTTGAAGCATATTCATGAAAAATTCATATAAATAGTATTTAACTTTTTCTTATATTCTAACTGTTTGCAGATAATCACAATGTCTATCAAAATTTAGCAAATTGGATGGATGTTGCTGTGCAAAATTCTCGGCTAGAAGGCTTTTAAAGGAAATCCCCATCTCTTAACCTAGGGAAGGGAGATAACCCAATAGAAAAACAGGCAAAATGGCTGCCAAAGTCAAAAACCATCAGCGGACATCCTTAACAGGAAAACAGTACCAGCCAATATCATTATTTCCTACCAGCTGCAGGTGTAGTTAAATACAATTACACAAGACACCCGAGAACGCGAACCGTCGATATAATTTGGCAGTTGGCCAACGTACAATAACCTTGATTGTGTCTAAGCTGAATTTCGGGGACCGCCCGAGAATGGAAGCCGTTCAGGCCGTCCCGTCACAATTCAAGTAATAAACAATAAGATGATTCTTTAAAGTTGCTGCAGATTAAATGCCTCTGGATTCGCCACTTCGGCCGCTCTTCAGTCGTAGTCGAATAATTACTGGCCAACAAAGTCTTCCTCAGTCTTCATCACGATTCTATCACCTCGAAATATTTTCACTGGCTGCGCTATTGACACAGTGTCAATAGCGCAGCCAGTGAGAATATTTCGAGGTCACACTAATTGTCTATACAATAGTTAAACATACAATCAATCAGACATACAATCAGAGCTAAACATGTACGACTGTTCAATACGGTGACAATGATTAAACGTGGCCCGGACTCGACTCTTTCGACTCGACCAACCGACCGTCCTCGAACTCTCGAGGTCCTCGCGGCGGCCGGGCCTCCTATCCGGTTCCTCCTGGAGAGCAAATTTTCTCACACCGACGGTCAAGAGTAGTAGGCAGACGGCATTTCAACGCACATTGGTGTCAGTGCGCATGCGCGAGAAAGTGGTGTGCTCAGAAATGAGGAGGTCATGAGGAGGTGTGCGCAGGAGTGTTCTGCGCAAGTGTATGACGTCACTTCCGGTCTGGATGAATCGGGCGTGACCTTGGGGGCATGGATTCCTCCGCGGTGATGTGGTCTGGCGGGGATGCGGTCTGTCTCCGCGGACCGAAAGTAGTCCTAAATACGTGGGTTTTCGTGAGAATGTAGGGGCCGCTAATGGACCGATTGGGTCGAGTGAGGTATCAATGTAAAGCATACGTGAGGGAGTATCCAACGGGCTGGGTGTGACGTGGAACTGACGTCATTCTGCGCATGCGCAGTAGAGAAAGTTATGGAAATAGACGTACTGGGGCCTAGGTGGGCCACTAATAGGCCGATGGAGTCGTATGAGGTATCAATGTGAAGCATTCGTGAGGGAGCATCCACCTGGACTAGTGTATCGTTCGTTGTCAATATTCTGCGCATGCGCAGACAGGGAATTGTGGGAAAAGGGTATGCAAATAGACGTTTTGGGGTCTAGGTGAGCCACTAATGGTCCGATGGAGTTGAGTGAGGTATCAATGTGAAGCATTCGTGAAGGAGCATCCGCCTGGACTAGTGCGTCGTTCTTTTTCGACGTTCTGCGCATGCGCAGACAGGGAATTGTGGGAAAAGCGTATGGAAATAGACGTGTTGGGTTCTAGGTGGGCCACTGGTGGACCGATTGGATCGAGTGAAGTATCAATGTGAAGCCTATGTGAGGGGGCATCCGCCTGGACTAGTGTGTCGTTCGTGTTCAACACTCTGCTGCGCAGGTCACGTGGTTTGGTGGGTGGTGTGTGACGTCACTTCCAGTTTTCAGAATGACCTCCGAACACAGAAGAGTTCTAATTTTTTCCTTAGACGTATGGAATGCATGTACTAGAACATCCGTTACCTCTTCAACATCCGGGAACTTTTCAACATCCGGGACCTCTTCAACATCCGGGTTTTCCCCGGCCCGTCCCGGCCCGGCCGCAGCGCGCGCGGGTTATCCGGCCGAGTGAGCGCGCGCGCGGGATATCCGAAAGTGTGCAAGGGCAATATATCACATCAGGGTATATATTTCATCCAAGTATAGCGGATAGCGGTTGTCGTGAATAACAACAAGTTCAGCAATGTTTATACAATTTATTATCCCCAATGTTACATCATACCCAGGCTGGGGGAGCCGTCCTGGGTATGTTTAGTATGTTCACAGCAAAACAAATTGAAATATCAAAGACCATGTTTTATTATTTAACGCACCGTCACATTTCATGTTTACTGAGCTCAAGTCAACGATCGCATCAGTGCAAGGGTGACGCATTCAGCCGATGGGGGTGGTCGGTCAGCTTGGTAACGAAGAACGTAGCATTGGTGACCCTCTCTACGACCCATTGTGTGTTGGGGCGTTGACGATGTGCCCATCTCAATGGATCCACGGTGTCCAGTTTGTCCAGCATCGTCTCTAGCGACGCCCGGTTAATGATGATGAACGGCTGGTCAAACACATGGCTGTTATTACTGGCATAATATTACCGTAACTGGTCCGTCTCTTTGTGACGTAAGATGTACCCGAAAGCGACATTCAATTTGAAGACCGTAGCTTGGTCATTGAAGATGGCTTCCACGTAGCTGCGTAGGCGGGTGAGGTCGGTCAGTGGGAAATTGTAGATATCTGGAATGGGGCGATCACGGTGGAAAACTTGCCGTATCATGGGCCATTGGCGCCGATAAATGTCACTGGATGGGCGTCCTGTAACAGATCGCTAGGAACATCCACTGCATCTTCCAGAAAATGTTCGATGTCGTCAGGCGTATGACTGGCAACAGTAATGCTAGGGACTGGCTGGATATCTAGGCTCTTCTGAACTGCGGGTAAAGTCGGGCACTCTGTGATCGCATCACTAGTGGCATTCGTCTCTACGGGCTCATCTTCACTGGGTCTGACCCTCCTGGGTGCCTCTTTAGTGGGAAGTTGTTGCCCAAACCGTAGAGACGGGGTATGAATCAAACGCTGATGCCGTCTTAACTGACTGGGTCGTTTGTCGTCCCAATCGTTACGTTGTTCCGTCGTCCCCTCGTGGAATGAGCCTTCGTGGCGCAGTAAATTATCCTCCCGATTAAATGACCGTGCGCAGGTTATACAAGTATACCGTGCATCGTTGTGGGTGGAGGTCTCGTGGCGTCGTAAATTATCTAGACGCGTAAACTGCTTCTGGCAAGTTGTGCAAGTGAACATCAGGCTGGTGAGGTTGCATTGGTGAGGCTCAGGCAAGTAGCTCCTCTCGTCAGATAGGCTCAGGCTGGTGATGCAGGCTCAGGCTGGTCAGGTCAAGCAGGCCAATGAATGCAGCAATGCCCTAAAAATTCCCACTTTTATACACCTACATAGAAGTACCCGGATGCAGGCGCGGACGTCACCGAAAAAAGAAACACCCACATACAACTCACCACATGCAGTCGCCTCCTCAAGCCCCTCATACATACCCGGATGTAGGCGCGGACGTCACCGAAAAAAACACCCTCAAACAACTCACCACATGCAGTCGCCCCCTCAAGAACCTCATACATACCCGGGTGCAGGCGCGGACGTCAGCGAAATTCTAGCGGGAAAACTCCCACAGACAGGTCAGTACATGCATTCCTATCATGTTTCCTACCCAGGTCACGCCCGATTCACGCATAATAAAAGGATTGACCTGTAATCTTTGTTGTTGTTGCTCTCTTTTTTGGACTAACCCATCAGAATAGTACGTATCACGGACTACACCCGTAGAGCTACGTATAGGCGCGCATGTGTGACATGGTCTATAAAACACGTCCCTCTGGATCCCACACCCCCATTCCTACGGTTACAAAGCCATGACGGACACCCATCCCTATGCGACTTGCATTTTACAGCATGCCACCGTGGTTAATTCACTCACGGGTTACCGAGCAGTGGTTCGGTCCATGTTTGCAGATGGCGACGACAACGAGGGGCGACGCCAGATCCTGAGAGAGTTCACAGAGGCGGTCCTCAACAGAGTGCACTGGGGAGGTGTGCCATCACTCACCACTACTGGACTATGACAGCCATCCTTGATGCTCGGGCTATGGACCACGAGCGCTCACGCCGGAACCAGCGACAGCTGGTTGGCCTCACAATAGTCTTTACCCTATTGACCCTGGCGCTGTGGCATTGACAGTGGGACCTGACAGTAAATACGAGGGTCAGACACAGTGTGCGTCATTCACCGTTCGTCATTGGGTCAACCATGTCACCGAGGGACCTGACCATAAATACGAGAGACAGTCAGAGTGTGTGTCATTCACCGTTCGTCATTGGGTCAAGCATGTCACCAGTCCTACGAGCCATCCTTCAGCTTACACCCCGGGTGGGGTTACACGTCTATGAAGATAAAGTCACCATCGTTGAAGATCGTGGAGATGTTTGCTGGTCGCGCGCTGAGACCGTATCGAATACGCTTACGCTACACCGTGACGGCTGGACCAAATTTAAACGGGTGTTGATCGGTGAGCTCGACGGAAACCTCATCCACATAGACAATGCCATCTACGTACACCGTGGACCCTTCTTCCCAGCCCTGGGCCGGTACCAAGACCCTACGCGAGACTTCACCCTAGACCCCGATCTGTGGACAGCCTTCGAGAAAGTGGTGCTTATCGTGGACCAGCTGTTTACTCCGGACGAACGGTCAGCTGTTCAGTTGGAGTGGGCTCGTGCCCTGAGAGAAGCGGCGGCAGAACCCAATGAACAAATGTCTAGCAATGAAGCGGAGGCAGACGACGATGCCATTGATTACCCGGTTAGACTCAGTCAGCCCAGTGACATGACCACCCGCTCCTTTGATCTCACGTCATAAACTTTTTGTCTCTATAAGCACGTTTATGCGGATAAGGTCGATATCATGGAGGAGGTGGGAGACATCTGTGAGGCAGACCCTACACAACCGTGCCCGGCTCATATTCGTCTGTCCCGAGAGGGCTGGACCAAATTCAAACGGGTGTTATCTGGTGAACTGGGCGGCGACCTCATCCACTTGTGTCACGATGTGTACATCCGACGCGGCCCTTTCTTTGCTCAATTGGCTCGGCTATATGGGGGTACAGTGCATTTTACCCTTCACCCTGTTCTATGGTCTGCATTGGAAGATGCCGTGGCAGATGTGGATCAAGTGCTTATCAAGTGGGCATCAGACGAGTGGGACTGGTCATTTACCATGGACACTGTGCTGGCAGACGCCAAAGAAGAAACTCCGGTCCAAGATATACCCGTTATAAATAAACGATAGAGCCAGGGTCCATCATCATTTGTCACCATGAAGAGCTGGGAGAAGGTGTTGGATAACTTATACTACAGTCCCGACAGTCCGGCGGCCTATAGCGCATTGACGGCTCTCTATCGAGCGGCCAAATCCCAGGGGATACAACGTGCTCAAGTCCGAGATTGGTTAAGAAAACAAGACACCTATACCTTACATCGAGCTGCCCGTCGCCATTTTCTACGGAACCGGGTCATCGTGGGAGGACTAGATGCCCAATGGCAAGCGGATTTGGTCGATATGAGCGCCTTTGCCAAACACAACGATGGGAATCGGTATATCTTGACGTGCATCGATATCCTGTCGAAGTATGCGTGGGTGGTACCCATCCGGACGAAAACGGGGGCGAATCTCATAGCGGCGTTCAAGGACATCTTCAAGACCGGGCGCAAACCCTTGTATTTGCAAACCGACGAAGGCACGGAATTCCTCAACAGACCGTTCCAACAGTTTCTGAAAGCCCAGAAGGTGTTTTTCTTCCATACCTACAACGAGACCAAGGCTTCCGTGGTGGAAAGGTTCAACAGGAAATTCAAAGGCCGCATGTATAATATTTCACCTATAAGAATACAAGGCGGTATATCGATGTTCTCCCGAAACTTGTGAGTGGTTACAATCGAGGCTATCACCGGAGTATAGAGAGAGCCCCCATTACCGTGACCCAACGCAATGAAGCCCAAGTCCGCCGTGTCTTGTACCCCAGGCAATCGCAGCGAACGACGAAGGAGGTGTACAAGGTCCCTGTACGGATCAGTAAAGTCAAAGGTCAATTTGAGAAAAGTTACTTGCCCAACTGGAGCGATGAGCACTTCCTGATTAAACGGCGCCTACCCCGACAGCAGCGAGTCTATGAACTGGAAGATCTTCAAGTGGAACCGTTGCTAGGGAAGATTTACGAGACGGAATTACAGCTTGTCGTAAAAACAGAGCAAGACTACTACACGGTGGAGCAGATGTTGAAAACGGAACGTCGACGTGGCAAACTGTTTCATTTCGTCAAATCGCAAGGCTGGCCCAGTTCCTTCAATTCCTGGGTCGCTGCCAACCAGATGAAACGACTATAAAGCCAGACACCAGTGCCGTCATCCTTCATTCCACGTTCGACCACGGTGCTATGGACAAACAGCAGCTGCCTCTGAACACAGCGTCTCCCAAAACGCACAAAGCGCAAGTGGGCTTTGTGAAGATATTGCTAACCCTGCTGAGTGTGTTGTACGGAGGTGTGTTTCACGACGTAGCCTATGTCAGCACGCTACTTAACCAACTGAGAACTCCAGCTGTGAGTGGCAGTGAAACCAGCCACATCGAGCTCCACACCAAGTATACAGTCAACACCTACACCAAGTACACCCACTACGTCTGAAAACCCACCGGATTTCATCCCTCACAGTGAACAGACAACGACGACCGACGATGTACCCACCACCACTCCAGTTCACTCGTACCAAATTTACAAGAGCGGGTTACCACGACAGCGCATACACCTCCAACCATGGCCCCTCGATTGCAGCATCCCTTCACTTGCGTCATCGCAGGACCGACGGGTTCCGGCAAAACGCACTTCGTCAGGAAGCTCCTTCAACACGCCGACAGCCGACAGCATGACCCATTGCCCGAATAGTGTAGTGTTACGGAGAATGGCAGGCAGCGTATGCAGCAATGCCCCACACCACGTTCGTGGAAGGCCTACCCAACCTGGCCGATTTGGAACCGGACACCTTGGTGGTTCTGGATGATCTCGTGGCGGAGACGGATGCGCGGGTCACCCAACTCTTCACCAAAGGCAGCCACCATCGACGGCTCAGCATCATCTACATTGTGCAGAATCTGTTCAGTAAAAACAAAGAACATCGGAACATCAGCTTAAATTACAACACATATAAGGGAAGTGGGAAGAGGTGCCGACATACTGACTGTGTCACATGACTTCACAGAATAGTCTTCTGGTAAACCTATTCTAAAACACATACCAAGAATCTAACGATTCGTGATATGTGTTGTATCTCAGGTACGCTTTTATTGTACCTGTTCATGTGGCAACTTGGATGATATGACCACACGGCCCCTAGCACCGGCATTAGCGGTATTAGATACAAATCTAGAGAGCTATGATGGAAATGCTCTGACAACTCGTATACTGGTAATTGGTGAGCTGTTTCGCTGTGACAACTCGTACATTGGAGATTGGTGAGCTGTATCGTCGTCAGATGTAAATGACGGTAATTAACACAAAAGACTAGTCTGTAAGGCCCGATGTCGACCCAGCATCAACTTCCCGCAAATGCCAACATATATCAAAGACCAAAAGGTCTGTATAGGGGGCGGGCCTCGGGGACGAAAGAGCCCACTACCTGGTGGTCTTCAAAAACCCGAGAGATACCACTCAACTGCTGCACCTGGCGAGACAGATGTATCCCGGCCGCACACCGTTTGCGTTGGAAGCCTTTAAAGATGCGACAACCCCTCAGCACGGGTATATGCTCTTCGACCTCAAGCAAGCCACCCCCAATCACCTTCGACTACGGACCGGCATCTTTCCCAGAGGGACCCACCACGTGTACCTGCAAAAATAATGTAAACACACCCACAGTGGCTCCCCCAGCTGGAGTGTGTGTGTTTGATGATGGGGATAATAAAAAGGATTAATACCACAGCATGGTTGACTTTGTCTCTGTTCTCTGAGGTAGATAAAAAGAGCAGAGTTGTGGGTTCTGGCATTAGTTGTACATGATGTCTGCGCGAGTACGTAAGCACGCTCCGACGCTCCGTGTATTGAAGACGGCCCCACACGAGTTGGTCCGAACCATTGTACGCGGTGCGGACCCTGACCTTGTCTGTGCGAGATCGGGTACAACCTGTTAAAAGGCAACGTACCACTGACTCCGGCTCAGAAGACCAAGTTGACCAAGCATTAGACAGGTCTCCGAACCCTAGTCCAGAAGCGAGTCTCGCAAACACAAAAGAAAAAGGTGTTACAGAAAGGCGGCATTCTCGGGGCCATCTTAGCACCGTTGGCCGCTTTCGTGTTGGGTCCAGTATTGGGTGGACTCTTCGGCCGACAATGAACCACACGAAAAAAATGGTCCTCGTCGAACCACGGTTCTTTCAAAATCTCCAATCGCCCTATCCTGTCCCACCTACGGTGAAGACCATAAACACCCTCGATGAAGAGATGCAACAGATCTTACAAAGACCGGGGTTAAGCGACAGTGAGAAAGTACAACGGTACAATGAGACGCTTCAACGGTACATGACGTTCATGGACCAATACAAAACCCTCTCTACCCCAGCGTCACCACCACCAACACCACCACGCGACACACCGCCGACCTCAGCACCGCCCCAACAGCCGCCATTACCAGGGGTACCACCCACAGCCCCACAGTTGGTGGAAGACGAAGTGCTGTAGAGTGTACCTGCATCGTTCAAGAAACAAGCTGGCCTGGTATTACAACGGATGAAACAGAATCCTAACATGACTTGGAATGATAAAGGCGAACTCCTGGTACAGAATCAAGTGGTCCCCGGGACCCACATGACGGATTTAGTGAATGACCTGATGCGTCAACGCAGGTCGCACACGGATCCTCGAGGATGGGAGGTCTTCGCTCAAGGCTTGAAAGACATGCATGTACCACAGGAATTGGTGGGGAATCCCCAGCGCTGGGCCTGGATGCAGCGGACCCAGCAATCGCCGAGTGGCCCACTACCTTCTTGGGAAGCTGAGTGGGAACCGGAGTCACCCCCCAAAACACCACCACATGGGCACCTTCTTTTCACGCCTTTAAAAAACCACCCTTGACCAAGACACCCCACATCTCCAGAGACGTGACACGTAGCAAGTCACCGCGACGAACACAACGCCGGACACAACCGCCCAAGGCCTGGAACACCTATTAAAACCAACAGCAGCAGCAGGACAGCTCAGTCGCCATGTTTTACCTCACCCTACCCAGTAACAGTTCGCTGGATGTGTTTCCTGATAACACCTTGGCCAAGTACGTCACCCAGTTACCGCAACCGTTGCATTTACCTGGACGATGGGAATGTGGCCTCGTGGATATCCAATACCCTTACTCGTGGTACAACGTGCGAGCCAATGAAGTGTGGTACGAGGTGACCTACGAAGGCAAAGACACCCGACTCACCCTCCCCGAAGGCCAATACGATACTCCCAAGAAGTTCATGCAGGGACTGACAAGACTGTTGCATTATAAGGCTCTACGGGAGGTCACGAATGTTTCAAAACCCATCAAAACCTTTCCCTTTAAGAATCACGTGGACTTCGATTACAACGCACACAACGACAAGGCACAGATCATCCTCACCGCCAACGTGAGTGTCGTACTGAGTCCTATCCTACAGCAAATGCTGGGTTTCGATCTACAGACGTTCGCTGGTCCGACCGCCCACCAAGGCCAGCTCCCGATGGATATCAAGTCGGGTATGTACGGACTCTACGTCTACTCGGACGTGGTCGACAACCACATCGTGGGCGATATCAACACACCTCTGTTACGGGTGGTCCCCATTAAAAAGACGTATGGAGACCAAGTTACCCACAGTTTCACCCACATGCTCTACCTACCCGGACGACAAACCGACATCAACACTATCACGGTGGATATAAGAGATGACACGGGACGAACGGTGGCATTCGAACGCGGGAAAGTGGTGCTGACACTTCATTTTCGACAAGCACGTGCTCCCCACTTTGTATAATGAAGGCGCCTTACGAGTGCGATGCACGCAGCTATATGGACTATTATGCCCAACAGGCCGGAGGTGGCCTTCCGGTCTTCAGTGGTGCGCGCATGCAACGAGGACATGGGCTGGGGAACATACTCGGGAGCATCGTCAAAACGTTCCTGCCCTTGGTGACGCGTGGGGTGAAAGCAATCGGCAAACAAGCGGTACGCAGTGGACTGCAAGTCGCCGGTGATGTCTTGGGGGGTACGGCATCCAAAGAAGCCTTGAAACGGCGGGCCAAAGAAGCAGGAGGCGTGTTGGTAGCCAAAGCACAACGCACCGTAGGGAATAAAAGACCTGCACCACCGAGACCACGCACCAGTCGACGACCGACCCAGAGACGACGCACATCGAAGACCCAGGATATCTTTTCTTAAAACATGTCCTTAATCCACGTCTTGCCCCTCCACCAACAGTGAATTTGATTTGTGGACCGTCCCGCCCACACAGACCAGTGCCGAACAAGGATTATGGGTGGAGCATCTCTCGCTCTCCAGCATCAACGAAACAGGGCCCATCGAGTTCACTATCAGTAATGCGGATACGGCCTATGTGGATTTAGCCCATACATACTTGTATGTGAAAGCCAAGGCCTTCAATGGGGATGGCTCCAGAATCGTCGACCAAGCAACGGTGGGCCCGACGAATCTCTGGCTGCACTCTATGTTTCAACAGGTGGATATATTTCTCAGCGACAAACTCATCAGTGATTCGACCAACACGTACCCCTATCGAGCCTACATCGAGACGCTGTTGTCGTATGGACGAGAGGCTAAAAAATCTCAGCTCACAGCCGCTTCATTCTACCAGGACACAGCCGAGCACATGGGCGTAGAGAACGACAATGCGGGATATAACAAACAGAAGGCTTTGACCGCGAACGGCGTCTCGATGGATCTCATGGGTCGACTGCACGCAGACATCTTCATGCAAAACCGGTACCTCTTAAACAAGATCCCCATCAAAATCCGACTGATACGGGCGCCTCCGACCTCCGCCTTGATGGCCATTAACGTAGAGGGGCATGCAGCTGACTATAAGATTGTTACCCAAGACGCAGTCCTGTATGTCCGAAAAGTGAAACCGAATCCAGCCGTTCAATTGGGACACCTCAAAGCCCTGGAAACAAAACCAGCCCAGTACCCTATCCGACGTGTGCAAACCAAAGTGTTCTCTGTGTCTGCTGGAAATATGAGTGCCAACAAAGAAAACCTGTTCCTGGGGGAACTACCCAAGCGATTGATCCTGGCCTGTGTGGAAAATACCAGTTTCAGCGGAGCCTACCCAGAGAACCCGTTTGACTTCAAACATTTCGGCATCAATTTTGTGGCCCTGCATGTGGATGGACAACAGGTCCCAGCCACGGACTTAACACCGAACTTTGGGCGAGCGAATTTCATTCGAGCCTATTTACAACCACCGGTCAAATCAACCAGGACGAAGGGAATATGATCAGTCGAGAGGACTACGCGAACGGATACACGTTGTTCTGTTTCGATCTGACCCCCACCTTAGAGAACGACCATCAGCTGGCCCTCGCCAAGAAAGGCAATTTACGGTTGGAAATCCACTTTGCACGAGCCCTCCGGAGCACCGTCTGCTACGCCGAGTTTGACAACATCATTCAAGTGGACAAGGCGCGCAACGTCCTGTGTGACTTTGCCACCTAACATGGATACAGACCAGATAAACACCCAGCTGGAGAATGACCCAGAGACACGTATGGTCTTTCAAGGGGTGTTCACCCGAGATGTGTTCCCATTAGGCCGTGTGTATCCTGCTGCTTACGTTCTCAACACGGACCCGATGGATCGGCCCGGTGAACATTGGGTGGCCGTGTACTTGACAGAACAGCAGGGCGAATACTTTGACCCGTACGGCCTGCCACCCCTCCATCCCGATTTAACAGACTTCATGGATGAAGACACAGAGACGTGGTGTTGGAACAGTCAACGTTGCAAAGCCTGACCAGTAGCGTGTGCGGACAATATTGCTTGTTTTACCTGTACCATCGATGCCGGGGAAGGACCTTATCTACCATCGTACAGATGTTTGACGAATACCCCAAGGCCGAGGACCGAGATGTACTCGTATATGACTGGGCCGCCCATCATTTCAATGTACAAGCCCCGTTCTGGGCTTAAGTTCTTTCAATGTACAAGCTCCCTGTTCTGGGCTTAAGTTCTTTCACGAAAAGCCCCCTGTTCTGGGCTTAAGTTCTATCTATTTCAATGTACAAGCCCCCTGTTCTGGGCTTCAGTTTTCACGTGGTTGTTCTTACGTTGTTGTTGTTAGTTATTGTTGAATAAAAAACAAAATGAGATCTCACCAAAAAACCCTGTCTTGTGTGTTTTCTATATGAGCATAATGCATGAAGGCTATAACAGACATGTGGGGATTCGGTGAAACTGGCTTTGAACACCGTGGAGAAAGTAGCCAATCAGTGGCCTAGGATGGGGCCAAATGTAACCCATCCATGTCCAGAAAACATTACCCGGATGTACAAGAATCCGGATATAGGCGCGGACGTAGGCGAAAGCATTCTAGTACCCGGATGTAGGCGCAGACGTGAGCGAATTTCTAGTACCCGTCCATTGGTCCTTTTATCGATCACTCACTGGCTCTTTTTCTCGACCGCTGATTGGTCCAAATGGAACGGCCCATCCTTCCCAGGTTCATTTACAATCCCCTTTTTGTGTTCAAGTTCTGTATATCGATGCCGCAACATTGTTGCCGAACATTGCCGAAAGGGAGACCTTTGACCTTTTGACCTGGATGTGACCCTTCACCTTTTGACCCGAAATTCACCCGCGCCCTTCCGGTGATGCCGCGCAGGCGTGCGGCCGGATAACCCCCGCGCGCGCTGCGGCCGGGGCGGGCCGGGTCGGGCCGGGCCGGGGAAAACCCGGATGTTGAAAAGCTCCCGGATGTTGAAGAGGTCCCAGATGTTCTAGTACATGCATTCCATACGTCTAAGGAAAAAATTAGAACTCTTCTGTGTTCGGAGGTCATTCTGAAAACTGGAAGTGACGTCACACACCACCCACCAAACCACGTGACCTGCACAGCAGAGTGTTGAACACGAACGACACACTAGTCCAGGCGGATGCCCCCTCACATAGGCTTCATATTGATACCTCACTCGATCCAATCGGCCCACCAGTGACCCACCTAGACCCCAACACGTCTATTTCCATACGCTTTTCCCACAATTCCCTGTCTGCGCATGCGTAGAACGTCGAAAACGAACGACACACTAGTCCAGGCGATTGCTCCTTTACGAATGCTTCACATTGATACCTCACTCGACTCCATCGGACCATTAATGGCTCACCTAGACCCCAAAACGTCTATTCCCATACCCTTTTCCCACAATTCCCTGTCTGCGCAGAATGTTGACAACGAACGACACACTAGTCCAGATGGATTGGATGCTCCCTCACGAATGCTTCATTGATACCTCATACGACTCCATCGGCCCATTAGTGGCCCACCTAGGCCCCAGAACGTCTATTTCCATACACTTTCTCTACTGTGCATGCGCAGAATGACGTCAGTTCCACGTCACACCCAGCCCGTTGGATACTCCCTCACCTATGCTTCACATTGATACCTCATTCGGTCCAATCGGCCCACTAGTGGCCCACCTAAACCCCAGAACGTCTATTTCCGTACCCTTTTCCCACAATTCCCTGTCTGCGCATGCGCAGAATGTTGAAAACGAACGATACACTAGCCCAGGTGGATGGTCCCTCACGTATGCTTCACATTGATACCTCATACGACTCCATCGGTCCATTAGTGGCCCACCTAGACCCCAAAACGTCTATTTCCATACCCTTTCTCTACTGCGCATGCGCAGAATGACGTCAGTTCCACGTCACACCCTGCCCGTTGGATACTCCCTCACGTATGCTTTACATTGATACCTCACTCGACCCAATCGCTCCATTAGCGGCCCCTACAGATTGCCGAACATTCTCACGAAAACCCACGTATCTGGGACTACATTCGGTCCGCGGAGGCACACCGCATCCCCGCCAGACCGCATCACCACGGAGGAATCCATGCCCCCAAGGTCACGCCCGATTCATCCAGACCGGAAGGGACGTCATACACTTGCGCAGAACACTCCTGCGCACACCTCCTCATGACCTCCTCATTTCTGCGCACACCACTTTCTCGCGCATGCGCACTGACACCAATGTGCGTCGAAATGCCGTCTGCCTACTACTGTCAAGACTCCTCTCTACTCCTCTCTCTAGAACACACGGCTTTTATAGCCTACCCATCCCATGATGCTGTGCGTACACTGATGCTGATAGTTTCTGCAGTCCAGGCAGGTCGATTTAAGAAATAATTGCTTAAAAACAAGTAAGATATATCGCTATGGAATAGGATGAATCTAAGTTTGGCCACGAAGGTCGTAGGCCTGGATGATCAAACGTGAAGACTCATCCTATTGCATAGCGATCTATCTTACTTGTTTACCGCAGTAAACAAACAATTATTTCTATTCTACTATACTACAATGGCAGAATTTTCATGCAAAGGAATATATTTTATCATGTAATTACACGTTAGCACCCATATACCTGACAAAAAATGTGTTGGTCGATGAATTATTTCATTCTATCCTACCAGAGCCTGTTTACAGCCACCGGTCAAATCAACCAGGAGGAAGGGAATATGATCAGTCGGGAGGACTACGCGAACGGATACACGTTGTTCTGTTTCGATCTGACCCCCACCGGAGAGAACGATCATCAGCTGGCCCTCGCCAAGCAAGGCAATTCACGGAAGGGAGACCTTTGACCTTTTGACCTGGATGTGACCTTTGCCCTTTTGACCCGAAATTCGCACTCCGGATAACCCGCGCAGGCGTGAGTCCGGGCCGGGCCGGGGAAAACCCGGATGGAAAATCCCGGGTGTTGAAACCCCGGATGTTGAAGAGGTCCCGGATGTTCTAATACATGCATTCCATACGTCTAAGGTCTAAAAAAAAAAATGGAACGCTTCTGTGTTCGGAAGTTTTTGGTCATTCTGAAAACCGGAAGTGACGTCACACACTTGCGCAGACCCACCAAACCACGTGACCTGCGCAGTAACCTGCATGGAAAAACCCCGGATGTAAAATAAGTACCCTAATTTTACATGCACCCACCCATGACTTGATAGGCAGGCCCCGATAAGCCCGGAGACCGATATTAGCCCTCACTGGACATGGTTGATAGGAGTTTTCCCCCTATTGTAGGGGTAAAGTCCGTGTTCCGCTTTTTATATTTCGGGGGACAAATCTTCAATTTACATACACCCACCCTGCCTCTCTCAGCAGGCCCCGATATGCCCGGGGGACCGATATTCGTCCTTTTGGATAAGGTTGATAGGAGCTTTCCCCTATTTTAGGGGTAAAGTCCGTGTTCCGCTTTTTATATTTTCGGGGACAAATCCTCATTTTACATGCACCCACCAATGACTTGATAGGCAGACCCCGATAAGCCCGGGGACCGATATTAGCCCTTTGGGATAGGATTGATAGGAGTTTTCCCCTATTGTAGGGGTAAAGTCCGTGTTCCGCTTTTTATATTTTCGGGGACAAATCCTAATTTTACATGCACCCACCCATGACTGGATGGCCCTGGAGGAGCGCTTCACTTTGACACCTCACTCGACCCAATCAGTTCCAATGCACTCTGTATACTACTGCTTCTGTTGTTCGGGGCTTAGTGTTACTGAAAATTCTCCTGTCTAGACGCATCAATTGTTCCACCAGAAACTCTTTTTGGTGAGTCTTACACGAAAGATAGACGTGTAGACTGTAGGCTTACTGTCGCTGAGACAGGGTGCGTGAATTATCGAAAGAAGGATCTGTGCTCACGTTCAATACCGGTACCGGTATTTTTGACACAGATAATTCAGTGATAAATATGTTCTGAAGAAAGTTTCCAATAACCCGTGCGCCGCACCTTTGCCACTTTATTTGATTTGTGTAAATAAATCTGTGAAAATTTGATATGATTTGAATGGTATATGAGATTTAGGTGACTGTAACCTAATAAAACAGTATTACAATGTTGCTTGTGCGACTGATTACTTCAGGTTTCATAGCTTTCATTTGATTCCCCATATGACTGCATGCTTAGATGGCAATAATGTGATGTCTGAATGGTAATTTATCAGCTGGAAAAATCACGAAAAAGAGATGTAGCGTGTATGCCTCGAGCGAAATGGAAGAGAAATCATTCAAAGAAGATAAAATTGTACAATGACCAATCTACCTAAGTGGGACAAGTCAATGTGGCGTACCGACATCTCTGGTCAAACTGACAAAAGATGCAAAGGAGAGAAATTTGAAAGTCACAATCTATCATCTACCTGAGGAGAACAACCCAGTATGCCATATCTGCTGCAGAGCAAACTATAGAGAGGCGCATCTAAAAAATTAAGTGCGAGTAAAGTTGAAATTACATTCCGTCTTCGTAACGGGGCCATCAGTCATAGGTATCTGCCTCGATTAAAATGGAAGAGAAACATCATAATGCCATTTCTGGCGACGGATAGCAAAGGAGAGCAAACTGAAAATGGCATTCGGTCTACGGTGGGGGGGGGGGGGGCAACTCAATTCGGCGTAGGGCCTATCTGTCGCTTAGTTAATTGAGAGGGAGATCGAATTGACGTTTTCAAATTCAAAGGGGAGAGATTCGGGACTCTTGAAATCATACTCTTGTACCTGCAAAATACTCAAACTGAGTCTATAGTCAACCATCATCCTCTTTTCTGTTCAACTTTCTGACTGATGATGTCTTCACAACAGCCCACACCGATTTGCATGAAGGATGGGTCGTCTTCCGCAAAACTAGCTACACAGATCTTTTAAGATCTCCACATTATATACTACTCATAACAGGATAAATGAGTTATATTCCAGCCCATGTCCAGTGATGTCATCTTACCAATGACATCACCGTCAGATTAACCAGTTTACACTGAGCATATGCCTAATAAATTGACAGCTTGTCATATTGATAGTTTGCTATATGTTTTGTGGATGACGATATGTTATTCTTTGGAAAAACCAACAGGAAATAAGTAGAATACATCCGTTCCTTTGGTTCTCAGCTGTACCATCAAACCGTCTGTGTACTTGTCTCGCTTTGGTTGTGTAGTACTATGAAAGTTTGTACGTGCCTTTCGATTGACACATTGCTATAACAGATAATTAGTACAGAATAGAAGAGAAATTTATTTCTATTATTTATGTGTAGCTGTACGTACCGCTATTTTCCCGACCAACATTTCGCAATAACAAATGATATATAATCTACATGAAATTTTTTACGCGTTGTTGTCACGGAACTGTTCATTCATTCAATATTAACGTCATTACAAATTCTGTATCACGATTGGCCAATCCGGCTCTCCCCTACCATATATGGTTAATCTAAATATAGACCGGAGTGTCCCATTTCGCCAGAGGTATAAGTACAAGGCGCATGCTCTTTGTGCGTTTGTTCAGATCCGCTTTGACCCAAGTACGAGAAATTCAAACGGACACAGATACTGGGACAATTTTTACCTGAATTCAGACATCATGGAGTCAATTCATCCGACTGTGACAGTTGATGGGAAGGAGTTTAATTTTATCAAATGTGTTGTGGTCGGTGACGGAGCAGTGGGTAAGACCTGTCTACTCATGAGTTATGCCACCAACAAGTTTCCCACGGAATATGTGCCTACAGTGTTCGATAATTACTCTGGTAAGTTGGACTGTGTGTGTCAGGTGTATGGTCCCTTTGTTGTACCGCCCGACGACAGGTGTGCACCTTATGTTAGTGGGTCGGACTGCACGCATGAGAAATCCCATGGCCGTAACTGTATGGATTGGGACATAGAGATAACCCGGCATTGCAATTGTTATTCAGACAGGCCTACCACGCATTTAGATAATACATGTATGGTATAAACAGATCAATGGCGTTGCATATATAATGAATATATATGGTCCTAAATTGATGCGAATTGTGTCTCTGCTAATTGCTGAGGGGTGGGTGGGGGGGGTTAATATACCGGTTGGATGATTCCGGTCAATTCTGTAATATGATATGCTGCTGTCATAAATTATATGAGTGACTATAAGCTACTATCGTGTACCGGGGTTATGACTATACTATGATATATTCAATTCAATTCAATTCAATATGAGACAGATTGTTTGTGGGGTGGTGCTGGCTATTGCGACGACAACAAAATGTCCGTCAATATGGATAAAACGAAAGTGGTTGTCTTCAAAAAAGGCCCACAAAATACTAACCAGAAGTGGAATATTGGCACTACTAACATTAGTCAAGCAAACGAATACCAGTATTTAGGAGTTGTGTTTTCCAGAACGGGACACTTTCGGCAAAATATGGAACATTTGAGTCGGAAAGCATCACGTGCTTCGTATTCGTTGATTAATAATTTAAATGATAAACACGTACCCATAAAAACAGGATGCCATTTATACCAAACACTAGTTAAACCTGTATTATTGTACGCCTCTGAGGTCTGGGGGGTTGACGCCCTGCAGTACAAAAACATTGACACCATACCATTTGAGAAAGTTCAAAACAGATTTCATAAGAGGTTGCTTCAGGTCAACAGAGGAACACACAATTGGGGTGTTCGAGCTGAGCTGGGCCTAAACCCTCTCTTTTACGATGTCGCTCTGAGGTCCGTGAAATACCTTAACTACATTGGGCAATATCACGACAGACTGACTTTCCATGCCTTCCAGGAACAATTGCTACTAGCTGATAAGAACACTGGCTGGCTGTACAAGCGATAAATTAAATATAACCGACATAGATAACATTCATTATTCCTCACTTAAAACATCATTAGATACATATGTGAATTCATGTTTTGATCTATCGTTTTGTGACCATACGCAATCAAATGGATCCAGGAGTAAGTTGAGAACTTACAGATTGTTCAAATCCAATATTGAGTTTGAACCCTACCTATCATTGTGTAGACAATCTCCAGCTCGACAGTTCTTCTCAAAATTACGTCTCAGCGACCACAGACTAGCAATTGAGACCGGAAGGCATACTAGACCTATTACTCCTGTCGAACAACGGCTATGTAATACATGTAATATTGTTGAAGATGAAATGCATTTTGTAATGTCCTGCAAAAAAATTGCAGATAGTCGATATGTACTATTTCAGTATGTGGTAAGAGAATATCCGGCTTTCATGAAATTAGCAACTGCTGATAAATTTATTTTCATAATGTCATGCCGTGATAGTCCAACAATAATTAATACAGTGTGTTCAACACTCCTGAAATGGTACAGAAATGATAGCTATAGTGACTGTTCTTTACCAAAGCTATATTCACGTTCAGATATACGCGTTCATGTATATAGATTACATGTGCATCTGTTTTGCATTTCAGTATTTTACTGTTCTACTGATTTTATTTACTCTTGTACTCTGCCATATCTGGTGTTCGTACAATAAAATCTTGAATCTTGGTAGGGTGAGGCGTGGAGGGGTGAGGGTGGAGAGGGAAGTGTTAATCCGGTCAGAGCAAAGGACTAACTGGGATATATATCCCACTTGGGATATTAAATCCAAGTTTGGATATTTAAATATATCCTAATTGGGATATTTTGACCGACGTTCATACTAAACCAATCTCATTAAACTCAGATATAATATCATTTCCCTGATCTACCATCTTGGTTTACCTGTCCTAGATTGATACTAAACGTCAATGCTGAATTTCGGCATCTAAACTACAAAAAACAAGATATTTACTTCACAAAACTGTTTATCCGATTGTAAATTTTTTAAATTATCCTCTTCGTTACTACAATTATATACGTGCATTATTTTGTCGTGTTGTTGTTAGTAGTATATTTCGCATCACTCACCACTGTTGTATGTCTTTATGAACAGGATAACTAGCAAAATATGCCAGCTTGCAATCATGAAAGTGGGATAGTGTATCCTGTTGGGATATTTATCCCAGTTAGTCCTTTACCCTGACCGGTTAATGTAAGCATCAGCCACGATTCCCCATAAACGATTTTATTAAAGTCTGGGACGAATATTGTGTCCCAGTTAAAGTGTAGCCGGCAAGCACACAACCATTTAGTCACCCGTAATACCGGTATATAGTGATGTCTATCTGGACAGTGCAAAAACCAACAAAAATACAAATGAATACTCCATTCCATCAAATGACATCCGTCAATTTTCTAACCGGGCTGAATCCGCATCGCTTGCATGTCTGTCCCCCTCCCCATCCCGCCAATAACCATATCCCATCGATAATTATTCAGAATAAAAGTTGTCAGATGTAATCTGCTTCATTGTAAAAGATTAATTCTCATGAAGATATTTTCCCATTTGTTAGTTTTTTCCTCCTTCGATTGTCATCACATGATGATGACCCTTTTTTTCTGCACACGACATCCCGCACGAACATGGAGTATACACGACCATGTAAGCGTGATTTGTTGTGCTCAATGTGTGTATTGTACAAGGCTCAGGTTGTCTCTATGACTCACCGTCGGTTTAAATACGTCGCCACAGGGCATACAAACAAAAAGGAAAGAGTTCAGAACTCTAAACATGTTTTTAATTGAACAATTGAGTTCAAATTTTCAAATTTGCACCACTCTACTTTCAATATTATTTTATGCACATAATCTTTGTTTTGTTTTAATGGATACATTAAAGGTCTTAAGATCAAGGATGGGTAGGCGTTTGCTAATCATATATAGCTGGATACGATTTTCAAAATTTTAACTTCAGGTGAATTTCTCACGCGAGGTTGTCATGGTTTTAACATCGAAATGTGGTCTAAATAGAGGTTAATAAACTGTCAACAATTGAAATTTCATATTTGATTACTCCTATTTCAGCAAACATTTATCACGCCAGGTTAAGGGTTAACTCGGATATGATAATTTCTTTAATAGACAATAAAACAAAAATGAAACTTGATTAAACAACCAAGTTGTTTTTAGGTTTGACACCATATTTTTAATGGGCCTTCTCTGACGTGAAAATAAAATTTATATAAATAGAACAAATTTGTTACAGAAACCCTGGTGGCAGCTGGAAATTCGAACCAGCAACCCGCAGCTTTAGGTCGCGTGAACGGTTTTATATATACCTTTTTTGCAACTGTCTAACTGAACAATCTAATTCAAATTCAGTCCTATCTGCTCCCCCATTTGTTTTTTTTTATATGTTGTTTGAGGGGGACATGTACGATTGGAGAGCATTGATAGGATATTAATTTATGAAGATTCACTGAACATGCAGATAGAAAGAGAAAGAGCAGTTCCAATCTAATTAAAACACATTGGCATAAATGGTTCGGACTTCTTTCGTATCGCGATGTCGTTTACTGCTGAATTGAGGCAGAACTCACGAAAATCCCCGAATTTGTTCAATACCGTATTCGCTACTGCTCGGCCGGTTCCGTGGTAGTCGTCTGACCTTCGACATCAATTTCAACAGAGAGTCACGCCTTGGTGGTAAAGAGATCTCGTAGAAGTAAGTCTTGCGAGATGTGAATGCTCGGACATTAATATTGCAGGAATTTTACAGCTTTCCGCCGTAACATGTAATCCCCCCGACCTATGGCACCCCACATATTAAAGGATGTGTATCTGCTCACATAGTCCTCGTGCATCAAATCTATTGAATATTCCATTGATTCTTTCCTCTAGCAACCTCCACATTGAGGTGTTCTTCTGTCTGTTCATCATAGGCCGACTTCCGTGATGGACGGAAATCCAGCAGCAGACTTGCCCTGTTCGGAGTTTGGGTGGGATACTTGACTCACCCACTAGTTTCAACATGCATGCTGCCAATATGGATTCCTAAAAGTGATGTTCGAGTCAGTATTACATTAAAAATCCGATCAAGTTAACCACCATTGTTAGCTTAATTGAAGTCGACTCCTATGCAGATTGGATCGGTTCAAAAACGGTTCATTTGCGTACACTTTGCCATCCATAAGATGGCTTGCGAATCGTGTGTCTCCATTATCGCGGAGTGATATCCAGTACTTTACCGGATTCTGTTCGGCCTTCATCCGGCGGAGAACAGACCCGAGAAATCTGATAAATTACAGGTTTTCATACCACTTCTGAAACAGATATTGCCTGGGCTTACAAAATATATAGGTATGTATAACTTTCGTATCATCCAAGAGGTGTGGTGGATCTAAAATTTTGAACAAGTAGTTCATCACATGACTCGAAAATGGCGAGTTACGTTCGGGTTACGTCGGTAGACTTGAGCTGATTGGCTGACGAAGTCACGTGGTATGGATTTATGGAAATTCCCTCCTGCAGTTGCCGAAAGTAGGCTGAACATGGATACACACGATCCCAGGGTCAGTCTTACCGCGTATAGATGACCGAGATGGTTACAGGTTGAAAACGGTTATGTTGGGATAATTTCAACAGAGAGCGATGCCCTCGTGATAGGTCCGCAGACTGCCCGCCGGCTTCTGATAACGCTGGGCCGAGCATGCGCAGTGGATTGAGTACCAGTTTGGATGTCTGTTGAGTTCATTGCCGAGATTCTCGCTGAAAAGCTCTCGTAAAGTTTGGGACGCGGTCGTCGTTCATGGCGCCTGACTAATTATATCATGAAAGCCAACTTTATCCATGTTTGTATATGTATGTATGAAAAAGAATATACCGCTGGCGTTACCAAGAAGCTATATGGCAAATTATACCAGTCCACAAAGGAAAGGGCAATGTATACTATGTAGGAGTGCGCTCTGTACTATAATAACATTTCAATACAGTACCAATCAGTTAGGTGAATTTCAATGTTCATATAGCACGTTTCTGTCCCGTATATGAATACGACCTAGAAGGAAATGCACTGCATGGGTTACTGACCTTCGAACGTCAAATTCATATATATGCTGTTACTGTGTCTTTGGTGCCCGGTTGGACAAAAACGATAGCGGATGTAAGGGGATATAATTATACCGGTAATCTCATTTCTACAGAATGTGTTAATAGGTTCATATTAATGATCTTCATACACGCGGAGAGATGTCCACCAGGAAACTTTTACCGCACTTCCTCTACCCCTTCCGCAACCACGACCTGAGCCTATAGTTTCTGTCGTGGCCATCAGATTATATCTCCAATCAGATATATCATATTGTATGTCCAGGCGCTGAATCTCACACCATTGGCCGTCATTGGCATCTTGTTGGTCCAGCATGCATGCTAAACCCTACCTGGGGCTCTTCCATGATCATTCACGCATCGCTCCTCTATTGCGGGAGCCTCCAAGCATATGCACATGATACAAGTGCGGCCTCGTGTATGCATGCGGTGCTTGGATGCGATTCAGAAACGTGAGCCACACCTATATTGTACAGACTGCGTGCATTATAATCCCCCGTTTTGCCTGGTGGTACCGATACTAGACGAACTTCACTTGACATTCTCCTTTCCTATTGCTCTTGAACTCATTCCGTTCACATGCATGTAATTAAATACCGTAGTTATATTGTGAGTATATACTGTAACCCACCTGCGTTACACCAAGTCAACTTATACGCTCAAACTTCGAAATGTGACCGCAGAAATTGACTCGATGTAACGAAGATGACTGTATCCGTATATCGGTCGCATATTTTACGAATTACTCGATAATCATGAAGATCCTAACCTATCGACCTAACCGCGCGAGGATGACAAAGAATATCCAGAGTACAACTCCGATATAACACCATACTCATCCCTTCTGACAACACCAATATACATTATTGAGTTTGATCTGTAGAGAGTTTGATATGTACAATAATGACGGACATTCCTCTATCATGAGCAATCGGAGAGTTCATCCACACATGCAGTATTGTAAAGATATGAAGTCCTGTATCCGGTCGACGCAGTTAATATGGCACACACTATATATTATATAGAACGTATATGAATAAAAGCGAGAGTACGGGATATTTTCCAGCTATATATGAAGTTTTATATACTATATTAGGGTAAAACGGCACAACCAGAAAAAAGGTGATGACCTAAATTTACAATCATTGCTCATCACACTTTAGAGGTGATGGCCATCATTTTTCAAAGGTGATCATAAAAAAGGGTGATGGCTCTAACTCATCACCTTTTCAGGATGATAGTTATCACCTTTTTTCTGGCTGTGGGGAATAAGATGAAATTTTAAATTTTATTACCTGTATCGTTAACTTGATAGATGAGAAGGAGGGGTCCAGCAGGGAGTGTCGGAATGCTAACTCAGTTCCCTTCGCTGTTCGAGGATAAATTGTTATGGGTCCCAGAGGCGGAGCTGTCGTATGTACTCCAACTGTTATTTAATTATTTAGGTTGGCAACGTGCCCCTCCCCCCCCCCCCCACCCTTATTGCATATAGGGGAGATACCGTCACCTCCGCGATCGAAACATTAGATAAGGTACACTTTTCCCAATGAATCAATTCATGCATCCATCCATAATCTTTAAACTGTAGAAGGATGAGTTAATTAGCGTATTCACTGTTGATAATATATAATGTCATTACATATACCACCATATATGTAGGGCCTACACGGGGCCCCATTCCCGGTGATATTCGGGAACTATGTTGTATACTAATACACCATAGTGCAGGGGGAGAGTTTTCACTAGCTGTCGTTAACAGATATGATCTATCTGTTAGGTGTAGCTAAATGCTAAAGCTTATGGAAAGCCATCAGTGTCATAACTTCTGGTTTTCCACACGTGGTAATTCTATTTTCCACGTGTGGAAAATACAGCCAATGGTTTGACTGGTAATTGCACGTGTGGAGATTTCGACCAATTGTTCAATCAGGAAATACAACACGTGGAAATTATTTACCACGTGTGGAAAATATCCACCTGGAATACCACTCGTGGAAATTATATGTATATAATTTCACTCGTGGTATTTATCATCCTATATGGAAAGCCATCAGTGTCATAACTTCTGGTTTTTTCACACGTGGTATAATTCTATTTTCCACGTGTGGAAAATACAGCCAATGGTTTGACTGGTAATTACAACGAAAAAGCTCTTGACCCGAACAGTTTGTGTCGGAGGCACTCAGTCGTGGTACGACATCTTCACAAGTCCAGGTAAATCCTAAATCCTCGTAGAGGGTTTACCTGGACCTATTTGGTGATTCGAATGAGTTCTTGAGACGATGCCTCTAATATACAATCTCGTACATTTCATCCCCCGCGCTTGTTTTGAATTAGCATGTCTTAAATAAAAGCCTGCATGTGGTTTTTGCTTTGACTTCCGATGTCGATTTCCGTTTGACATCAAATCAGTTTGGCCCGCAATGAAATTGAAACCTGTCACATCTCATACCTCGCAGCGGATTGGCCTAATCAACCAGCTTAGCGCGTTCACTGATTGGGTTGATTCAGGGGAAACCCCTTCATCTATTTATATCCAGAACTCGTATAGATCGATCGATACACTGGCTCGCGAGGATGTGGTACGATAGACACTGGTCAAACAACGCGTGTCGTGCAACCCGTTACCCCCCGGCCCCTCCCTCTCTCCCAACCCAACCACGTCCATCCAACACGCTGAGCATTGTTGTGACAATGACAGATAGCTCCATCATTTAAAATATTCATTTTGGATCTTCAATATCAGCTACAATCTACAGGCTGACAATATACCCAATTTATATTGAATAAGAACACTGACATAGATAAAAATGGACTAGTACATTGGAATGCCTCCGTAACCGAGCAGTACTATTATCATGGCATCAGATAGTAAACCTCCTCCTGTGGGATACACCGAGAGTTTAGGACAAACTCTGACAATGGGAGAGGATCGATCAGATGCCGATCGACGGATTAATCCATGTTATACATGTTACTTCTCTATATATTACCAACGGGGGGCTATAAGTGCTATATAAACTTACGCTATAGGCGAGATATTGACCCATTTCCCATGACAAGCTGGATAAATAATTTACAGCAATATAAACTCGTTGACATATATTGACTCCAGGGCATTATATCACATTACTCAATTTTGGTCCATCTATGATATTGCACTTATCACATTTGGGCCCACTGAACTGCTACCAGTAATGTGACCTCCAGTATATGCCGACATGGCTGTTGGTGGAACCATTATATCTGGTGACACGTCGATACATCTAATATCTGCAAATATTATTATATTTATCATGCAAATCTCATTATTTGATAACACCATGACCATGACCATGTTGAACTATTGCCGTCCTCTCATCACATTGAACTTTGAGTTCTGGTTGCTCAATCTTGGGCTCGGCAACATATTTGTGATGCAGCTCCAAGCCACATATGTTATTTCCAAGTTACCCAGACGTGACAGAAATACAGCTCACCCAGGCCTATACCTGAGCTTGACCTGCTTCCATTCAATAATAGCCTTTTCAGAACGAACTTTTAGAAGATTGCAGAATGACACCAATGATTTGTTATTATATACATATAATGCTGAGAGATAAGGGCGAGTAAAGTTAAGTATAGAGAATCGCGATGATACGAGTATATATGTGTTTGCGCTGGTGGAGACTTTTTAATATCGAAAACAAAATTGTTGATATCAAAAATAAGCGAGTAAATATCGTGCTGCTCAAAAATAAAATATAACATATTCGATGCTGTCCACTGTTGTATTGATATATGGAACTGTCACGGATGCCAGGACTAAAACCATCCACATTGTGAAATTCAGAAACAAAATATTGACTATATTATACACATTCTCTAGCATGAGAGTTCTTTGAAAACGACATTAAATCATATTCACTCACTCTAGGCAAGCCGACTACAGCATAAGTACGCTAATGAAGCTGTGAACATTACAGCTGCAGAATATATTTCTACAGCTGAGAACGCACACTGAGTATTTATAATCAGATCTGTCATATTCAACGTGACACAAGAAAACGCGAACGGCAAATTGAGAAGGAATTAAAAAACATGGCAGTGTGACTAACGCCACAAGACCTACGAAGTAGGGTAGGCATTAGGACTCGCACTGAACTCTTGGAAATCCCCCCGCCCCAAGTTAAAATCCTGCCTATATTGCCCAAGTCAGAATGACCATTGATTTTCATCAAAAATCACTAGAAATTTTCATCATCAGTAGATCAGCTCAGAACTTGCTGGTAACAGTCCCCAAATGCACCTTCATGCAAAAAATGAAGGTTCTAATGTTAACTGTTCGCCTTATTTTGTCGGCGAAAGGATTCGAATGTACTCGCTCACTCACTCACTCACTCACTGACTACCGGACAATTTGCAGATGGTAGCTTACAGATCTGTCCTATTCAACGGGACACAAGAAAACGCGAACGGCAAATTGGGAAGGAATTAAAAAAAAGTCTACACTAAATAAACCTCAATCATAGAAGTTCATCAGCGAAATAGCCAAATATTTGGACACTGCGAGCAGGAGACTTGGGGGAGGTGAAAATAGGGTATCTTACGAGGGCAATCTTCTGGCAGTGATAATTCGGTTATGAGAAGTTATAATATATATTTTTTATGTTATCTCTTTACAGTTTCCGTGTCAATTGCCGGAAATCCAATCCAGCTGGGTCTGTTTGATACGGCGGGTCAGGTGAGATTTGATGGGCCTATATAGTAGTATTAAATAACTCCGGAAGATCGACTCCATTTGTTGAAGTAAAATTCAAAAGTAATGAATATGTGTTGATACTATATAGTTTTCGGACAAATCAAATATATATGACTGTACGACTAATATCCTCTTTAATATGAATGACTAATATCGCCATCCATGTTTTCCGAATACATTATATTGCTGCATGTTCCTCATTTACACCATATTTTTAAAGTCGATACAGCGTAAACCGTACATGACTTGATAATAAAAACTATTTGATAATGATTCATTTTATTTTTTGGTTCATCTGAATTTGACCTGCCATATAATTGATCTGTGAAAAAGATGATTATTTTCAATTAATCTTTTTCTTTTTACCAGGAAGAGTATCAAGGCTTAAGAATGTTGTCTTACCCTTCGACTAATGTGTTTGTGGTGTGTTTTTCAATCGTCAACCCAGAGTCTTATCAAAATGTGGAACAAGTTTGGGCTCCGGAAATACGGCATCACATGCCACAGACTCCATTCTTATTGTGTGGAACTCAAATGGACTTGCGCACAGACGAACTAACATTACAAAAATTACAGAAGAAATTACAGAAACCTATTTCCAAAGAACTTGGTATGAAATTGGCAAAGAGGCTCGGTGCTATCTGTTATACAGAGTGTTCCTCGTTAACACAGGAGGGACTTAAAGACGTTTTTGACGAAGCCCTTTTAGCAGTATTGGAACCCAAATCGAACAAACCTACGAAGAAGAAATCCTGTGGAAAATGTGTAATCATGTGAACAAATTATGATTCTTGTTTTGAAATAGAATTTGACGATTGGTCAGATCGACACTTGTTGTCCAGATCGAGGCTTGGTGAACGATTGGTCCAGTCCAGCTCGGAAATATGCATCATCTGTGTAGTCGCGGTTCTACTAGGAAGTCAACCATGTCTCATGAAAGAAAATGGTACACCACGTTCACTCTGCTATGCCGTTTATATAGCTAGGGTCTATGGCTTGACCATAGCTATGAAGCTCAGTTCATCATTCGCTATGATGGTTCGACAGTGAATCTGCCAGATTGTGGAATCGTTTAATATAGGACAGATTTGTGTAATCGTTCAATATCTAGGACAGATTTGTGTAATCGTTCATTATCTGGGACAGCAACTATGAATTGTGATATCCCTATGCATACTGTATCCAGACAAGTGTATGTGTGTGTAATCTGCATAACTGAGCGAGATTACTCCTATTTTGCTCCCGAATCAAAGAAGTGGAGTTACCTGTCATCTGGGTGACTCGCCGGATAGAGGATGGTCCTCCAACACGGACAGTTTGACTTAATCTTGTTCATTCGGAGGCGTACACAATTTTCGGGCAAGTAGGTGGGTTGTGGTGTTTCGGAAGACATCCTATTCTTTTTCAACGCGCACCTTGAGAGAAGAAATTCCATTGGCTTGGTGGTCGTTATGTAGTTTAGCAGATTTCAATCCAATCCTGTAAAATATAGTGTGATGAAAAATATGCTTCGAGTTTCACGATTGGGCGAATAAGAGAATATGGCAATGTTCAACGACAGATCTTATCATGTTTATTTTAAATCATCCTCTCTGTTCATTCCACAGTGTATCACACTCGGGGACAATGTATATTGCGACTTGACCATGTAAGCCTGCGCGTCGTTCTCCATGACACTTTTGGACGAGGAACATAATAGCAATGCAAATATTTCGTGTATTTTCGTGTCTTTTTAAAATGGATGTTCAAAATCATATATATTTATTCCATCATATTTTCATACATTCCTGATTTGCATATTTTTTTTTTGCTATGTAGGATTCAATAACATTTCATCGTCTGTTAAATCTGTTATCACTTATCAATTTCCCTTGTCAGTTTTATCAAACATCATTTATTTGAAAATAACATGTCTTGCCTCAACTGTCATATGACTGGTTGATCGCTAGAATATTACCAATCTGATTAAACCTGATTTAAATAAAAAACGCTCCCCATCTTACAAGTCGCTTAGTAAAGATGTGGAGCGGTTATTGTAGATCTGGATTTAACCAGGTTAGAATATTATATGCCCATATATGGACATTGATCTGACTGTCTGGAAGTATCAGTGTAAGTATATTTCTTGCCACAATGACTCATTGTTTGTACAGATAACTTAGTGTTTTGTTTACAACCACAGGAAAGTGCTATCGGATTTACATTCCTTGTTTTTATGTAAACGTACCATTTGTTACGAGATCGTTAGTTTTACCCAACTGTGTTTTGCCTGTAGGCGTAAAGTCTGTCTTGGAGATGCATGGGCATCAGTCTACACGAAAAGAAGCAATATGCCTATAACTACAGACATGGAGATATATTTATGAATGGTTAACGTGGAAACTGGCAAACGAATTACGATGATACGTGTAATAGATATGATAATTTTAATGTTATGTTTTAAATCCGTTTTTTCTCGATACCAGCAAAACAGTTCCTATCCATAAACTTGAACCATCAACATTATAGAATTTTTACGGCTTGTTCCATTTCGTCTTTCCAACCAATCAAACCCAGCACATGCCTCTTCTGTAGGCTGACGTACTGTCAATGCCAGTCAATCCCTGAAGCCTTCTCAGAGCACGTTTGGGAAAGATGATGGATAATACGTCATGCATATTTATGAGAGTATACAGGCTGCGTTTGGACAATAATGGTAGCCCGTTCTCTCAAGACAAGTTCAGAGCATGAGCGTAGAAATTGGTTTGATGAATGAAGATGCGCCTTCCTTACTTGAACCATTCCGTTTTTACCTAATTTGATTTTCAATGCGTCATTCTGTTTTCGTTGCTTACTTGAACTCGTGATCTGCTAAATTGATTGACCTTTGTCAATGATCGGATGAACTGGTGCTGCTTGTATTGATTAACTGTGCTTTATACTGTTGGAAATTTCTTGCAGAATTTTAGTCAGGTTAGTTGATCTGTAGGCATATGAACAACATCCAATTAAATCATTCGGTGATATTTGATTCAGTCTCCATGATGTAGACCTATGTATTTCAATCTGATTCTTTATTTTCATAATTGGTGTGGGAAGGCACCTGTGTAATTATATCATGTACCATTATCGATTCACATACAATGTATATCCTTCCACAACGACCCCGTATCCTTCTTTACATCTGACATTCCAAATCCTTTCACATTGGGATCCCACCTGTGATATATATCGATGAACAACTGATTTGTGTTTATAACTCCTATCCCTCTGTATCTGTTATCTTTCCACCTGTGATATCACCTGCGGGTGGTTGGTGGGTGTCCGGTGCGCACCAGTTCCTGTTGCTTCAATGAATTTTGCTGAGAAGCAACATGAACTTGATAATGTGATGTCTAGCACTAATATCACTTGTATTTATCGCATCATGTAAGCGTCCTGTCTTTGTCTTGTGTGCTGTCCTCGGTGTTTTATATGGATGGAGAGTGTCTGGTTCCATGTTGCGTCCAAGATTCTTTCTTTGAACCAGCAGGAACACAACTTGGATGGGTGGTGCTTTAGTTGGTTCGTCGCGATATGACTGAAATAATATTGAAAACGACGTTAAATCCTATTCACTCACTCACTCACTCACTCACTCACTCACTCGTTGCACACCTATAATATCCTTTTGCATCATTCAGATATCTTTCCATGCGCTCGGCTGTAAACATTCGGAATCTTATATGGCATTTCAACTCTGGATATTATTAATTTCACATATCTGAAATCGTTCCACAGCGATTATATTTCTACATAATTACGCCATACTTCAATGTAAGTATTCACATCTGATATTTTTGGTGTCGACCTATAATTTAATGTTTCCTGAATATGTCATTGGTGTAAAGAAATAAGTCCCAATTCAATTTATAGCTAATAATGCACTGATCTAGCCGCCCTGTATCTATAAATACACAGGTCTATCGGAGAGAATCTGTAACGTCTGATCTTCTCAAATTGTATCGAACCTTGTCTACACTACACATTTAGAGATCTACACATCCGCTTTAGATGGGCGTCATTTACACTGCTGATATAACCTACATATTTCGGGATGTAAGAGCAGATATGTTATTCGTTCTTGATACTTTTAATATCTGTCCATTATGAATCTTTTAATAACATACTTTACATGCAACGGTGTCTTCAGTTATAGATGGATTTTAATAAGTTTTATCATGCGTTACTGAAGGCTTCAAACATACCCTGTAACAACTAACAAAAGTTGTCAATCTCACCAGCTGGTTATTAATATCAGAGATATAAACTTGTGTATACAAGGAAATAGAAATTATAATGTACAGTTGTAGATAATTTTATCACCTTTTTATGTTGAACAGTATTAAAGTTTTATTTATAAGAGTTTGGTTTCGTTTCTTTCGTCTATTAATAGCAAATGGTAAAATGCACTCGATTATCTACGAACGTTATATTGGTGTTCGAAAGAGCTAAGCTGTCTAATACTATTGGGTTTGTTGATTGTAATGACCTGGTGCACAAAAACAAAACTTGTTTGTGGAACACAAGCTGATGCTTCCAACGCAGTCCACTTTTAACATGTCTTTTGGTATATCCTACAGTTTGTATTCAACACAAACTGATGTTGAACTATTTTACGGAAGCTTGTGTGGAATATATCGCAAACTAGGATATTGTACAAGGTAGTTCTAGCTCCCGCTAACCCGTCGGTCACCCGACACCCAGTCACACAGTCTTCCTAGAAAAATTTCGTCGTGTGTCTGAAAGGTTAGATGAAGCTTGGATTATGCATAAGGCTGTGAATGCATAATGCTTATTATGCATAAGGCTGTGAAGGATGTCGTTCGAGGATGTGTATAGGATATGTCAAAATGTATTTGGGATGTAGAACAACATCGTGCCAATGTAAGATATCTTATGCAGGCCACACAGCGTACAGCTTGAACTTGATTGCGAAGGTTGGGTATGATATAACCCAAACAGGTGCTGGGTTTACCACGAACCTCTTTGTAGGTACGAAATTGGCTAGGATTTGGCTAGGTTTCATTAGCTTTGAAAAAGTTGGAAGTATCTCCAACGAAACGTCAGCTCCCCAGCAATAAAGAAGTTATTGTATGTAGGATATTAACGGTTCAAGTTTTTTTGTGATATTGTGTAAGGTTATTTGTGGTACAGGTTACGGTTGTGTAAGGTTATTTGTGGTACAGGATACGGTTGTGAAAGATTCTAAGGTGGCGTAGGATACTGCAGGTAGAGCAAGAAGGATGTCGCCCGAGGTGGTGGGAGGTAACACAAACTGTGTGTGAGATAGAGCCCACTGTCATGTAGAATAAGGCCTACAAGGTTTGTGTATGATAAACTGTTGTGTAGGATATTTGCTGCGATTGTGTTTGATATAGATCAAGCTTGGACATATCCCAAGGTACCTAGGATAACCGAATTGGAGCGATATGCAAGAGGTGGGAAAAATTGACTATGTCTGGCGACTAAAAAGCAACCTTATGACTCTACAGAAAAGCTTGTCTCGGTACCCCACATTCAGACCCGAGAATACGGGGGAGTCTCGGACGTAGCCCTAGTATCTCAGCAGCGCTTTTATTGCAGCTGTTCATGTGGAAACTATGAAGTATCCTCACGGTCCCTAGCACCAGCTTAAGCGGAATTAGATACGCCAGCTCGGGAGCTGTGATGATAGATCAGCCCAAACAAATAAAACTCGGGCTGCATAGCATAACCCAAGTAGAGTCTTGAACACACTTGCAGCCAGTCGATTCCAAGCAAATAATTCGGCAATTCGAATACGCTAAACTGTTTAATGTAGCGAATGTACCGTGAGAATTATCAAGATCTTTTTCGACCTCCGCGGTTTATAATATCACAAGTCACGCCCCGAGATGATGCCTGAGACGCAGCCCACATCCTATATTTTTAGACTGGTTATCAGGAAAAGTACCAAACCGAATGGCTTTTATCATTACGGTCAAGCACTGATAGTGGGTTCATGGTTGGATTTTATAATAATAAAAATAAGGAGGAAAAATTTAAAAACAATTTTTGTAATTATTAATAATACAAACCTTTTAATGCCATAAGCCATAGTCCTTACCGTGTAAGATTCCATGCAGAATTTCGATAAATCCAAGCGAAAACGAGGCTCTACCAATCCCACGATGTATTGCTGTCCGCCATCTTCAACCTCACAGTTCCTTTCCGCAATAGCTGCGGTCGTGGATGAGGCACAGCTATGCGGGAAGGCGGATGTGGACAATTCAGCGCAATGAAAGGTTTGTATTATTAATAATTGCAAAAATTGTTTTTAATTTTTTTTTCTAATTATTTCATAATACGTAACCTTTCATTGTCATAAGCCAGAATTCCACAGAAGGTGGAGGGATAGCTGAACTCCTGTGCACAGATTCACGTATATGCATCGGATTGGTGCCGACGGGTTGATAATGAAGCATACGAACTAAAGGACCAGTCCATGAGCGTTAGGGGTAACCTTGAGCGATGTTCGCAATCATGACGCAACTGAGGAGATGGCTCATGACACTCGACCAACCGTCTGAGACATAAGGCTAATAACTACTTATTTCCCCAAGGACCAAAAAGTTGGAGATCAATCATGTACTTCGTATGGAAGTCAGATATATATGAAGAGTTACTCCCTCATGTGAGAAAAAGAGCTAGTTCGGAGGCTGGCCCTGCCGCCCTCCCCCCCACCTTCTCTTAGCACGTCAGACCACTATGTGCTGAGCTGCCACTACAGGCCCAAGTAATGACACCCCATCAGCAAGGAAGGCCAGGTCCCTTAGGTAGAAGACTGAAAATGTACACTCCGGTTTCCAGAAGCAGGAAGCCATAATGTCTTTCACTGGGCTGTTTCTCCAAACTAACTAGGAAGCAGCTAAAGCTCTGATTTCATGTGATGTAGTCGCACCCGGCAAAGGCGAAGTTTGCTCGGATAAGCCGTATGTCCATTGAATGGTCTGTTTAAGCCATGAAGCGACTGTATTTTTAGTTATGCCACGGGTTACACCCGGAAGCAAAGACAGAAACAACAATCTTCTCTGTCCTCTGACTGTATCTGTCCGGAGCAGATAAGCTCGTAAAGCCCGTACCGGACAAAGTAAATTATCGACGTACTGATCTGTATCTGGAATCAGCGCAGGGACGATGAAATGACGCGTTTCACCAACTCCCCGCTGAGCTGTCTGATTTTTTGCCAAAAACTCTGGGATTGGTCTCATGGCTTCGCTGGACCAGTCTGGTCGATGAATCAGTGAAGAGCGATCGAGAGCATGCAACTCTGACACTCGATGCTAGGGCAAAGGACAACAAAAACACAGCCTTGTAAGACAAAGCCTTTAAAGACGCCGAAGTCAATGGTTCAAAAGAAGGCTTCTTTAGGGCCCTCGGTACCACAGACAAATTCCACTTTGGAAAAATGTGTAGCCCCTCGCTCTGTTGGCGATGAAAAGCTCTTGTGAGGTCAGATAAGTCTTTATCTTTGCCCAAATTGACCCCTGTGGATAAAAGGAGTGTAGATAATCTTTTTACTCGAGATAAAGCCGATCTGTATCCCTCAATAGTAGATGGCCTTAACTTGCGAACAGTGAATAGGTTGGATAAAAAATCCGCAGCTATGGGAACAGAGGCACAGTTCGGAACCTCTCCATGGTCCCTACACCAGCTTGCAAAGACTCTCCATTTGGATTGATAGAGTCTGCTAGTTGTCTCCCGATTAGCCTGGAGGATGGTTGCTGCTGTCTGAGTGGAGAAACCCTTTTGCTGTAAGGATTTCTTCATAACTTGCAAACGTGTAAGTGCAACTGTTGGATGTTCTGACGATACACCGCTGTGCCCGGTTGACGCAGAAGCTGAGGCCACTCCGGCAGACGCCGAGGAGAATCGGGCAGTAAAGGAAGGAGACTGGGAAACCATGGCCTGTCCGGCCACCATGGAGTCACCAAATAAATGATGCACTGGTGCTGGGCTATTTTCTGAAGCACTATGGGAACTAGAGGGAAAGGAGGGAAATCATATTCCACTATCCCTGACCAGTCCATCGATAATGCGTCCACTGCCAAGGCTTGAGGGTCTGGCACAGGACTTACAAAGGATGGTAGCTGGTTGTTGAGACGTGTGGCAAAAAGGTCGACATGAGGGGGCTCCCAGGTGGCACATATCTGACTGAAGGATCTTGTCTGGCCGGGACAAAGCATCGACCAGTACGTTCAGCTTCCCTGGAATGTGTCTTGCTTTCAGTCCACAGTTCCTGCGGGCTGTCCTCCTGAAAATTTCCAAGTCACGTCCAGCAGAGATGATGGCTGGTTTCCGCCTTGATTGTTCAGATAAGCCACCACTGTCGAGTTGCCTGAAACTATCAGGAAGTTGTTGTTGAGAAAACGAGTTTCTCAAGCACATGACGCCAGATACACTGCTTTCATCTCCAAAAGATTGATGTGAAGCTTCTTTTGGGCTGGACTCCACTGGCCCCACACGGTGAGATCGTCCATGTGGGCTCCCCAACCCGATAATGAGGGGTCCGTGAAGATCTGATAATCTGGTCGGAATGGTACCAGAGATAATCCTGACATCACATTTTCCGGAGACTGCCACCACCGGATAAACTTTAACACATTTAGGTTTACGGGGATGACTGGGTCTAATTGTTGCCGGGACAGAAGTGGACGGATGTGTAATTGAAGTGGTCGTAAATTTATCCGACCGAACCTGGTTAGCTTCTGAGTTGAGGATAGTAACACGAGAAGGGATTGCCAGATAGTCAGAGGAAGATGTCGTTGTGAGAGGATAGCTGAGGTGCTGGCTTGAATCCTTAACCAACGGTCCTTTGGCGGCATCAGCAGTCCTTGTGCTGTGTCGAACTGACCCCATTATATATTCGAATCTGGGCTGGTACAAGTTCCGATTTCTGAAGATGCGGTAAAAACCCCAGCCCCTCGAGAAGCTGGATGACAAACTGAGTCTGCAAGACTAGCAACTGACGATCCATGCTCCTTAATAGACAGTCGTCGATGTAAATGTGAAAACGAAGACCTTTTAGATGAAGATATTTCGCTATGGGAGCCGTCAGCCTGATAAATAGCCATGGCCCTATAGAGATCCCGAATGGGAGAACTTGAAATTTGAATTTCTTGTTGCTCAGCATAAACCGAAGAAACTTGCGGTGATGACGAAAAATGGGCACATGGAGATATGCATCTTTCAGGTCGATCGACATCAACCACTCTCCGGCTGGCACTGCTGCCCGAACGACTGACAGAGTTTTCATACGAAATCTTGGAGGAGGGTGTAAATAATCCTTGTTTATCATCCTCAAATCTATTATCATTCTCATCTCCTCTGAATCTCTCTTCGGAATGAGAAAATGTGGCTGTAAAATCTCGGCGAGCGGTCACCTGAGGGAAATGGCCGAACTGCTCGCTTGTCCAGTAACAGTTGAACTGAATACTGAAGATTACGTAAATGATCTGCCATTAAGGTTAAGCGGGATGAATTGGGATTTGAAGTTAGTCTGGGGTAAGACTGAAATTGCAGACGATAACCTTCTCGTAACGTTCACAATGTCCACTGATCGGCCCCTATGAATAACCAGTTCCTCCAAAAGGTTGCTAGGCGGCCCTGGACAGGCAACTGAAGATCTGGAGCCGTCGGAATGTCTGGAATTCTTAAAACGTAGTCCGGGGACATGCAAGGTTCGATATCCAATTGCTGATCTGAAACGGGCATGTTTATGGAGTCATCGGGTACCATGGGCCGGGCTCCTGTCCCTACCCCTTCCCCGCTGTGGGGAACTGGAATGCTAGTTTCGTTTAGTTGCGATACTTCGTCGCTGTCCTCTACCTCAAAAGGATGGATCGAAACCCAGTTGGCTAAGATGAATGTTTCGGCCGAAACCTCGGTAAGAAGATCTCCCGGTCTTCCGTCATTTTCATCTGACGACGATACAGCTCACCAATCCACAGTGTACGAGTTGTCACAGCGATACAGCTCACCAATTACCAATATAGGAGTTGTCAGAGCATTTCCGTCATAGCTCTCTAGATTTGTATCTAATACCGCTTATGCCGGTGGTAGGGGCCGTGTGGTCATGTCACCCGAGTTGCTACATGAACAGGTGCAATAAAAGCGTACCTGAGATACAACACATATCACGAATTGTTAGATTCTTGGTATGTGCTTTAGAATAGGTTAACCAGAAGACTATACTCTGAAGTCATGTGGCTCTCTCAGTATGTCGGCACCTCCTCCCACTTCCCTTATATGTGTTGTAATTCTACCTCGATCGAAAGCACGGGATGTCGATGTCTGAGTGCGAGGTCCAGAGTCAATCCTATTTTTCATGGAATCCGGTTTTCCGGATCCCTGACCCGGACTTTCAGTACTACGGGACCAGGAACGGGAACGAGACCCGGAGCGAGTACACGCCGGTTGTTGCGAGGTATGCCGGGCAGAAAACCCCGAGGTCCGATTCCGGTTCCCGGATCGGATCGTATTTTTGACGACCCAGACGGCGGGATAGCTGGATATTTAACCGCATTATTTTCTGATGAAATATGCGTCTCAATACCCGGAGATCGGGACATCCGGGTCCTACCCGGAGATCGGGACATCCGGGTCCTACCCGGAGATCGGGACGCCCATGTCCTAACCGGAGTTCGGGGCGCCCGGGTCTTACCTGAAGATCGGAATACCCGGGTCATACCCGGAGATCGCGGTACCCGGGTCCTATCCCGAGATCGGGAAATAATTGGCATCTCAAATAAACTTTCTTCCAAGAACGCATCCTGGACTCCAGGAGATAAAACTGCTTGTAGTGGCAATATTGGAGACGGGGGTGATAATCCACGACCCCGATGTCTAGGCCCGGGCGAAACAGATCGCCAGCACTCCTGGTAAGCCCTCGGGATGGATAGAGGCGAACGGGACCGGCTAATCGGGACTGAGCCAAAATCTTGTAAGCCTGCAGGAGTAGATGTTTTCTCTCTCGACTCTGCCGTAATCGGCTTCATCAGCTGGGTGGTGAACTCTTGAAATTCGGCAGCCATCTTCTTGTTCATGCTCGAAATGAAGTCCGATAGTTGTGACTGCAAAATAGTTTAGATGTCTTCTTCCCTTTCCTAGAGGTAGGATTGGACACGTAGTCCTGATAAATATCCCATGTCTCCGTCGAGATATTTAGACAAATCGTGCACTGTGAGCCCTCCAAACGATGGCTTTTCCTGCAACGAATGCACGTGGGAGGGGGGTCACGATTAGACATGAAACGTTTACAATCTTTATCAGCGCAATTACGCGCATTCCTCTTCGCTGTGGACATGACAACGTAAGGGAAGGTCACACCAAATCCTTTGGCAAATTGTCAAGTAGAAATAACACGATGGCACAGTGAAAAAACACTGAATCTGCACAGAAACTTACATCATGCGACCGCACGATAGCATGCAGAAAGGAACTGCGAGGTTTAAGATGGCGGACCGCAATGCATCATGGGGTTTCGCTTGGATTTATCGAGATTCTGCATGGAATCTTACACGGTAAGGACTATGGCTTGTGGCAATGAAAGGTTACGTATTATAAAATAATTACCAATGTTTGTGTGTAAAAGTTAATGTTAATGTATCTTCCATGATGTTATGTACTCACGAATATATTTCTCTCAAAACAAAGCAAGAAAAAGTTTGCTAAATGTGCAGCCAAACAGTGGTCACACATAATTGAAACAAAAGATCAGATGGTTCAATTAAAGATTTTTTTAATTAACCAACCAGAAAATAAGCATAGTTATAAAAAAATGGTACAATATGTCATAAACCTTAAGTTGACTAGAATAATGTAAAAGAGTGTGACCCGCAGTTTAAATGATCCTAAATGTTCATTAGCAGTCCATTAACCCTACCTGGCCGAAGAGGGAGGGGGGCCGAAATGGCCTCTCTACCAAGGTTTCTGCGCTATCTCCGGAACGACAGAAAATGGAGAGCTGAAACTCCGTGACTTGATAGTCTATCACATTGGGGTCATTTTTGAGCCTATTCGCATAACCCCCCGACCAGAGGATCATGGGAAAATTCAAGATGGCGGTCACGTAGGGTCTCAGAAAAGTGTCGTTTTTGTCATATTTCTTCAAAATTTCTCCCTTTCCGCGATGAAAAGCGGGCACTGTGACGTCATCAAAGCGGCCATCTTGGATTTTTTACATTTTTTGGTAGAGCTTGACTCAAGTTCCCAAAAAGCCCAGGCCAGATAGGGTTAAAGAGTCTAAATTCAGTCCGATTTCTTCCTAGGATGACTGCACAACTCCCTTTATCCCTGTCCAGTCCGGTGTCCTCTCGTGAAATTAAAATACATATAAGTGAAGTGGGAATAGGTGCCGACATACTGACAGAGCCACATGACTTCACAGTATAGTCCTCCGGTTAACCTATTCTAAAGCACATACCAAGAATCTAACGATTCGTGATATGTGTTGTATCTCACGTACGCTTTTATTGTACCTGTTCATGTGGCAACTTGGATGATATGACCACACGCCCCCTAGCATCGGCATATGCGGTATTAGATACAAATCTAGAGAACTATGATGGAAATGCCCTTACAACTCGTATATTTGTAATTGGTGAGCTGTTTCCACACCATAAAACAGTCCAATTCCAGATGATCGACGTCCAAGTCCAATTTCTCCATCTTGAACCAAGGAACAACACTATGGAAATTTCTCTCAACAATGTCGACTTGACAGTGAAATTACAGATCTCCAAATGGGACCTTTTATCCAGCACTTCTGTGCTCCAATGACAAATAATTCCCCTCGCACGCTTTGTGTGAAAATACTCGTCGACAGTTCGAAATTTCCTCATCCAGGTTCACGATCTGACGCAATGAGATGGCTATAAGAAAACCTCAATATTTCATACAATTCAAATCACAAGCTGGAATCTCTCAAACGGATATCACACTGTTATATTACTGTCTGGCAACAAGCTCATGACTTCTCCCTCTTTTGCTGCCAATACTCTTTTATATATACCTTACGTATAACTCTCCAGAAAATGATGTCATACATAACACAATAAAGAACTAACCGGAACATTCTGGAACATTCTTCATGCTGCTCGTGTTTTTTAAATATCAGTTAAATATTAAATAACTTCTCAAAAGTTCTGTGCCAAAAATAGAAGAAACAATAAGTGCAGAATTATGTTGCAGTCCGGAAACTTACTACATGAAATAAACCTGTTACAAATTACTGCCGCCCTAGTGCCACACTAAAGAAAATTAACTTTTATATCTAAACAATATAACAAAATGAATTACATTTGAGCAATTGAGTAGAGTATCGTATCATAACACCCTCCCAGAAAAGGAATTTCACTGAAGTAATTATTTTTCTAAATACTGATAGGTTGTTAGAGAATAGTTTACAGTAAGTTCATTACAATTATACAGTTGATGATGCATCAGCAATCATAGCTGTCTAGATTTGTATCTAATACCGCTTATGCCGGTGCTAGTAACCGTGTCGTCATGTCATCCAAGTTGCCACATGAACAGGTACAATGAAAGCGTACCTGAGATACAACACATATCACGAATCGTTAGATTTTTGGTATGTGCTTTAGAATAGGTTAACCAGAAGACTATACTATGAAGTCATGTGGCTCTCTCAGTATGTCGGCACCTCTTCCCACTTCCCTTATATGTGTTGTAATTATATCATTCTCCCAGCATCATGTACAATTTTCCAAAGGATATGGCTGTAACATCAGACCCCAGCGAAAGAATCGTTGACTCTTGTTGTAGTTTTCTCCAATAACACCAATCGATTGGGATCAGTACAAACAATTACATCACCAGAGCCTTTGGTTGCATACACTTCACAAAGTTGTAAGATCCAATGCTTCCATTTCAGTGGTGGAATATGCCCGTTATTGTTTGTTGAGTTTCTTGGAGTAACATGTAACAAGTTTGGTTAACTCAGCTGCACAATCTTGAAGCAATGCAGGGCCTACCCCTACGTCGCTAGCATCTATTGCTACCTTGAATGGTTACACAAGTCTGGGGTTGTTCATTGCTCAGAATGGCTTTGAGTTTTCCCAAGGCAGTCTGACATGACCAAATTTGACACACTTTTTTCAGAAGATTGGTTCACTAAAATTTTCTACAAATTTCCTATTCCTTCCTAGAAATCTGAGTAACTCCATTAAAACTGAAAACGGGGAAGTTCACAGTGGATTTGACCTTGGCAGGCACGTGGTAGAACTTTCCGTTGGCCCATCACATGGCCCAAATTGGTGAGCTGGGCCTGAGCAAACTCGATTTTCTGAAGATTTATTTGCCTTAGTAACTGCTTAAGATGTTTTAAATATGTATCCCAGGTGTCACTACGCACCAATAAATCTTCAATGTATGCAACACAAAGCAGGTGCAATTTTCATCTCAAAAGGCATGACCTTGCACTGGTATAACCCAACCGGTGTTACAAACGCAGATATTTCTTTAGCCCTGTCAGACAAAGTTACCTGTCAGTAGCCTTCTAGAAAGTATATCTTGGCCACATAGGCAGTCTGACCGACCCGATTAATACAGCCTTCGATTCTATTAATTGGATATGGATCAGTGCGTATCACGGTGTTTACTTTATGGTTATCTATACTGAATCCGTATATTTCGGGTATGAGTACGACAGGTGAGTTCCAGTTAATCTGGCTTCACAATATAATATCCTGCTCTAGCATATAGTTAAACTGAGCTAACTTTTCAGGATTAAATCTGCATGGGTGTTGTTTAATAGGCTGGGTTTCACCTACAGCCACCTCATGAAGAGCAAGAGGGGTACAACCTGGCTATCAGACCATAGTGAGTTGTATTCATGGAGCAAATCCTTAATATCTGCACGCTGATATAGACAAACGATCCAATTCGCTGTTAAGGTGCTCTAGAACCTCTGAGGTCGAATGTTTTGCTGCCAATGATTCCATGTGAAAGGTCTTAAGTATGTATTGTCAAGTTCTTCAGTATTGCTTGATTCACTCTCTACCAGATTAACTACATTATTTACCCCAACCGATAGACCTGGTTCACGTTCATGGTATTTTTGAGCATATTAATGTGACACACCCTCTGGCTTTTCCTCCCATTCTGGAGTACTAACTACACAGCTGAGTTCGAAAAGTTTCTTCCATATTTGATAAGTTCTACTAAAGTTAGCTTTCAGTGGCTAGTCTTGCAAGGGTAATAAGACCAACACTTTTTTCTCCAGGACTAAAAGCACGAGGCTTGGCGTTAGTGTCAAATCGGGTTTTGATGACCTTTTGAGAAGACTTAAGATGTTCTTTGGCTAAATTGCATGTCTTCGAGTGTCATCTCTGAAAGAAGACTCATAGTCCAAGAGGTTAATCTCCTCAGCCTCATTGAGAAACCTCTCTTTTATCATCTTTAACGGACCTCTTATGTCCATAGGCTATCTCAAAGGGGCTAAGCCTGTTGCCTTAATGGGCATGTCCCTTGTAGCAAATATAACAAACAATATACCTTTGACCCAACTGCCAGGGTAGAGAACATAAGACTTTAGCATGCCCTTCATAGTCTGGTGAAACAAAAAGCCTTGTGGCTGGTTTATAATCTTTAGATTATTGTTGTTTAAAGGCTCGTGCATGACCTCCTAGAAAAGTCCAGCCATCAAATTTGGTCTGATATAGAGATGTGTTGGAATCGATATTGAGAGAAAGTACGATTTCTGTTTGCTTATTTTGAAAGGAGGAACCAAACACGAGAACGTTTTTTTTCTGAGTCAAAGCAAACTGTGGAAAAAGTTTGGCTTACAGAAGTACGTCATCACGTGCTACAATCACCGACCATATACGGACCAGTACGGAATTTCCCAGGAAATTTGGCACTATGTGTGATTTGCTGAGTGCTGCTTGTTAACAGAGGAGGCACTGACAAACTTTCACACATGGACCAGCTGGGCTCAAACCCGTGCCGGTACAGCGGTGTGAGGCTAGCGGTCACCAGCGAAGCGCCTTAGACCACTCGGCCACCAAGGGCCCGAGAGAGATATTATAGATATCGCAATACGACGTTGCAGTGGAAATGTATGAAAATATAGCCACGTTTCACCCCAAAGCGATGCATTATCGACAATCATGAAGAGAATAATGGATCGAGTGAGGACTAAGAGGTTGACGCATGTTGACTGAGGGTTATTCCTACTTCAGCATTTAGTCGCTAACTGTCAAAAATACGGGAGTTGATGGCATTAGAAAGACACGCCTGTCCGACTGACTGATTCTGTGGTGGATTAATTTAGGAAAAACCAAAACAGAGGGCATGTCCAAGAAACTCTGGCTGTGACAGGATGAACATAATCCGACATGCAGATCCACGATATTATTAGTTTTAATATGTATGGAACATTCTATATCCATATCAGAGTTACTAAATATTAAACTGAGTCTGCATGTTAGACCAGATAGGGAGAGCCATAAAATTGTTCGAGCCCTGCTGGTGCATGTGTGAAAGTTTGTCATTTACTTGCCGACGGGCGGTGGTTCTCTCCGGGTACTCCGGCTTCCTCCACCAACCAAACTGACTGTCACCATATGAGTGAAACAAACTTGAGTGTGACATTAAACCAAATCCCCCCGCCATAAAATGGTTAGACCCAACCATAAATGCGCGATCACATGGTATTAATGGTTATTATGAAACACGTTTATATATAAAGGGCCGTTCTCACGCGGCGATTCGAATTAACGATTTTGTAGTATGCAATCTGCGTCGTCAACATGAATTTTATTTATGATTCATTCAGTAGTTCAGGCCATGTTCTGCCCCACTGGACAAGTCAGGCAGACTTGCCAAGTTCACGATCTGTTTACAAAACTAACATGAGGATCATCTCCACACACCCAAGTCTAACACTACATGTGATAGCCTTGACCAAATCTGACACGTTTACTCTTCAGAATACGGCTTGAGGATGTCATAGTTCTATAAATAATTCGCGGTTCATATCAGGAGACCCGAACAGAAGTGCCCAGAACGACCTCTTCAAAATGCAAACTTGGTTGACTATTTGAAGGAAATTTACCTTCCCGCTTGAACATCAATACAACCACCTCTGCACTATGTCGTTCATCTCCTATCTTGATTGGCTATCTGTGACTTTCCGATTGTAGAAATGACCGTATTCAGTAGATCAGGGAGATGACAGAGATGATGCGGGTAACTCTGGCATATCCTGTACATTGCATTCGAATCCTTTACAATTATTAGTATGCGACAAAACTCATAAATTTCTCGATGTTCCGACTTTGGGACAAAATCGCATGCTGCAATTGGTCACAACAAATCGCACAGCGAGAACGTGCCTTCGGAAAAGTGTATGTTCTCGCAGAATAGAAGCAAATGAAAAGCTATATTATGGATTATAAACAAAATCTGAGCAAACATTTCATGATTTATCAAATATTAAATGACTAACTTCTACAATAAGGATCAAGGTAGCCATCGACGTATGTGGCATAAGGGTTATAATAATGATCATCTTCGTAGATGGTTCGGATTCTTGACTTGGTCACGATGACTTGTCTCGTTTTCTATTCTTCTTCTGTGATACGATGGGGACTCTCAGAATGATCGTGACTCGCGGCCTATTTCCCCGATTACGTGTATCCTTCTACACGAAAGAACGATATAACTTTTGTCTCATTAACGTCATTGACCTTGACGAAGTGGCCCAGGCGAGATATAGAAACGAAGATTAACTGTTCGACAACCTGCAACAACGAAGCAAATATCGTTTTGTGCAATGTTGAGGTGGTTGTTCTAACAGGAAGATACACGCTTAAAATCATCCAGGAAAATTCCTAAATTCACTTAATTTTTCCTGACTGGTAGAAGCTAATTGACTATTATTCAATTTCAGCGATTTCGTTAGAGCTAGTCTATGGATTGGTTTTCCATGAACAAATCAAGCCGAAATATGGACCTGAATTTCAGGATGTTTTAAGTTCAGGGACATTTTCTGAGATATGAATGAGTTATTGAAAACAAAACATTTCTTTCTTGAAAGGTAGCATGGTTACTTGCAAGTAACTTTAACTGATTGAATACACGAAATATTACGTTTGGATGGATACACAATAGGAGTTCCATTCTCATTACTCTCTGAATTAGCCTCTTTATTAAATACACCACAAATCACACACATTCACATTGACCATAAATATATCGAGAATGTCTCCAAGTACAAGCTTGTTAATGTAGTACAGACAGCATTGTCATTCCATGTTAACACACCGGGAAGAATAGTCACCAATGCTCGCTTTTCTAACTAATACAAGATGATTTCTGTCCTGATCCGGTATTTTTCCTGAACATTCGGGAAGCTTCCTCTTTTTCAAGAAATCTCTGTTATTCGGGAATCACGCGCTGAAATACAGGAGTATTCCTTGACGTTAAGGGAAATAGACTATCCTGAATACCTCAGGTTAAATCGTTTACTCTCACATGTGTTAGCTTTTCCTTTAACTATCGCCGATGACCCGGTGACGAGTTAAACTTCTGGGACGGGACTGGAAATAACCTTAGAATTTGCACAAGCTTCACATCAATCAACGTGGCTGAAAGCAAATGATCAGGACTGACTACTTACGGTCCTAGTATTCGCAGCATATCACAGAAAAGCTAAACATGAAAGGCCGACCGGTTAAAAAACTAGTTCCCGAACTTCACAATGGATGTAAGTATGCCATACAGTAGAACAATTTGAAAGTATGCAAAGATCAATCGAGTTGATGAATTTATCCATTTATTTTAACTACCTGGTTGCAAAATTACATAGAGTTTGGTACAGGGAAAGAAAGCGTTGAAATAAGCATAGTTTGGATGGGACATTTTCAAAGTGATGAACAAGTCGGTATTCGGGAAGACAATGGAGAATCTGCTGAACTGGATAACCCTTGAACTGATCAATTATAAACGCGCTTAAAAATAGTTGCAAAAAATCTTTTCGCGCCTGCACAATAATGATAATGATGTAGCAGCTGTCCATCTAAAAAATCTTATGTAAGTCTCTGTCTCATTTATGTGGCAGTTCCATTGTGAACATCGGACGGAAATATCATGATGAAGCTAAAGCTGTTTTTCAATATGCAATGCGATTTGTACGCCTGATTTACGTATCGACCTTTCCTACGATTATGCCCGATTCGAGACCTTCAAACACGAAATCAAAGAAGAAAATGAAAGATAAAACTGGGGATATCCTAGTGGAAGAGTCTTGGTTCACCGAAAACCCCAAGCCCTATAGAACAAAGGTTGTTTATTGAATAAAACCACATTAACAACGATTTTTGAATAAAAAAAGTGTAAATCTATAGCTTTCCTCCCTCATGCTGAACAAAATGGGGCTATTCACATATATGTGTTAGTTGATATGGTATACATTCTCGCACACGATTATGACCCCATCGAACAATACGGAAAAATGGTTTGGTGAATATTTTGTTTAGGAAATATCAGTGTAGAATAAATATCTAAATATATGTAGTGGATATTTTATATTCGGTTTATTGTTGTACATGGCAGTGTGACTAACGTCACAGGGCATACGAAGTAGGGTAGGCACTAGGATTCCGACGCGCACTGACCTCTTGGAAATCCCCCCGACCCAAGTTGAAATCCTGCCTGTATTAAAATGGGCACAGCCCTAGTCAGATTCACCAGTGATTATCATAAAAAATCACCACAATTTTCACCAAAAGTAGGCCAGCTCAGAACTTGCTGGTAACAGTCCCCAATGCACCTTCATGCAAAAAATCAAGGTTCTAATGTCAACGGTTCTCCTTATTTTGCCGACGAAAGGATTCGGATGGACTCACTCACTCACTCACTACCGGACAATTTGCAGATGGTAGCCTACTTCGTATGAACATGTTTGGATGTCACGTTATTTAAACAATTCAATCTGTATTTCATGAATGATTATGTTAGTACATCACCCTCTTGTAATTATTTGGTCATCAAATAATAATATGAAATACGTTAATTTCCTATACTCGTACAGGAAATAACATTCCAGTTTCAGTTAAAAACCAATATCGTAGCGAACATTTGGCATAGTTCATTACTTCCTAGTTTCGCTACATAATTAGTGTAGTTTTGTTTCATACATGTATATTGTCTTTGTCACCTTCCTATATTTTCCAAGAGAGAGAGAGAGAGAGAGAGAGAGAGAGAGATAGAGAGAGACATAGTTATTACCAGTATTCAGCTTATGATCTCGGTATACTGGTACCGCACGCTTTTTGTTACCTACCGTATCGGTAATTACAACACATATAAGGGAAGTGGGATGAGGTGCCGACATACTGACAGAGCCACATGACTTCACAGTATAGTCTTCCGGGTAACCTATTCTAAACCACATACCAAGAATCTAACGATTCGTGATATGTGTTGTATCTCGGGTACGCTTTTATTGTACCTGTTCATGTGGCAACTTGGATGATATGACCTCACGGTCCCTAGCACCGGCATAAGCGGTATTAGATACAAATCTGGAGGGATATGATGGAAATGCTCTGACAACTCGTATATTGGTAATTGGTGAGCTGTTTCGCTGTGACAACTCGTACACTGGGGATTGGTATCGTCGTCAGATGAAAATGACGGCATTTAACACAAAAGACTAGTCGTTAAGGCCCGATGTCGACCCAGCATCAACTTCCTACAAGTTTTACATCCTTTCCGGTCGGGATTTTATGCGGAGAAAAGGTTCTCAATTTTGTTTGCACGACCAATAGGGGCCACCAGAGAGGACAAATGACAACGTGTTGAGTGTTTTCCAGAAAATACACTAGCTAATTCCTAATAGATAAACATTTGCATAGCGCCGGTTTTAGAACGAGCACAGTGCATCCAGATATTTCGAGGAGGCGGGGGCAGGGGGGGAGTCTTCCGTACCCTATATATGGCTACAAGTAGTATACAAAGGGTAAATAGTGTCCCATTGACCTCAGAAATTTGCATATGACCTCTGTGACGTCACGCGACAGCCAATCAGAAGCGAGTATTGTGTCACATGGGGTCATGTGTGGTGGTGGGAGGTGGGTGGTGGGTTTAAGATGGCGACTGTGGTGGTGGGAGGTGGGTGGTGGGTTTAAGATGGCGGCTGTGGTGGTGGGAGGTGGGTGGTGGGTTTAAGATGGCGGCTGTGGTGGTGGGAGGTGGGTGGTGGGTTTAAGATGGCGGCTGTGGTGGTGGGAGGTGGGTGGTGGGTTTAAGATGGCGGCTGTGGTGGTGGGAGGTGGGTGGTGGGTTTAAGATGGCGGCTACAATTGCTGCAGGGGATGTATTCAGGATGTATTCATCCGCGGTGATGCGGTCTGACCGCGGTTTTGGCGGTGATTCGGTCTCGGGGAAAAAGCTTCCGCGGAGAAAAAGTAGTCCCTAGATAAAATGGTCCGATGGGGTCGAGTGAGGTATCAAAGTGAAGCTTATGTGAAGGGGCATCTAATGGGCTGGGTGTGGGGTTGAACTATCGGCATTCTGCGCATGCGCGGTGGCCGAAGGGTATGAAAATAGACGTTTTGGAGCCAGGGGAGCCCCTAATGGTCCAATCGGGTCGAGTGAGGTATCAAAGTGAAGCATTCGTGAAGGGACATCTGATGGGCTGGGTGTGGGGTTGAACTATCGGCATTCTGCGCATGCGCGGTAGCCCAAGGGTATGAAAATAGACGTTTTTGAGCTAGGGGAGCCCCTAATGGTCCGATGGAGGCGTATGAGGTATCAAAGTGAAGCATTCGTGAAGGGGCATCTAATGGGCTGGGTGTGGGGTTGAACTATCGGCATTCTGCGCATGCGCGGTAGCCGAAGGGTATGAAAATACACGTTTTGGAGCCAGGGGAGCCCCTAATGGTCCAATCGGGTCGAGTGAGGTATCAAAGTGAAGCATTCGTGAAGGGGCATCTAATGGGCTGGGTGTGGGATTGAACTATCGGCATTCTGCGCATGCGCGGTGGCCCAAGGGTATGGAAATAGACGTGTTGGGATGTAGGGGAGCCCCTAATGGTCCAATGGGGTCGAGTGAGGTATCAAAGTGAAGCATTCGTGAAGGGACATCTGATGGGCTGGGTGTAGGGGTTGAAATATCGGCATTCTGCGCATGCGCGGTGGACCAAGGGTATGGAAATAGACGTTTTGGCATCTAGGGGAGCCACTAAGGGTCCGATGGGGTCGAGTCAGGTATCAAAGTGAAGCATTCGTGAAGGGGCATCTGATGGGCTGGGTGTGGGGTTGAAATATCGGCATTCTGCGCATGCGTGGTGGCCCAAGGGTATGAAAATAGACGTTTTGGCATCTAGGGAAGCCCCTAAGGGTCCGATGGGGTCGAGTGAGGTATCAAAGTGAAGCATTCGTGAAGGGGCATCTGATGGGTTGGATGTACGGTAGGAATATCATGCGCAGACAGCAATGCGGAGCTCTCGGCCAATCAGAAGCGAGTATTTCAAATCTGTCACAGAGCTCTCAGCCAATCAGAAGCGAGTATTTTGACCCGGTGCATTATGGGACATATCCAAGATGGCGGCACGTATGTTCAAGATGGCGGCACATCCGGTGTCGAAAACTGGCCATTTCGTCGGGATGTAAATAAAACACACAAGACAGGGTTTTTTGGTGAGATCTCATTTTGTTTTTTATTCAGTAACAACAACAACGTGAGAACAACCACGTGAAAACTCAAGCCCAGAACAAGGGGCTTGTACATTGAAAGAACTGAAGCCCAGAACAGGGGGGAAGCCCAGAACAGGGGGCTTTTAAACTTAAGCCCAGAACAGCGGGCGTGTGTACATTGAAAGAATTCAAGCCCAGAACGGGACTTGTACATTGAAATGATAGGCGGCCCAGTCATAGACGAGTACATCGCGGTCCTCGGCCTTGGGGTACTCGTCAAACATCTGTACGATGGTAGATAAGGGTCTTCCCCGGCATCGATGGTACAGGTAAAACAAGCAATATTGTCCGCACACGCTACTGGTCAGGCTTTGCAACGTTTGACTGTTCCAACACCACGTCTCTGTGCCTTGATCCATGAAGTCTGTTAAATCGGGATGGAGGGGTGGCAGGCCGTACGGGTCAAAGTATTCGCCCTGCTGTTCTGTCAAGTACACGGCCACCCAGTGTTCACCGGATCGCTCCATCGGGTCCGTGTTGAGAACGTAAGCAGCAGGATACACACGGTCTAATGGGAACACATCTCGGGCGAACACCCCTTGAAACATCATACGTGTCTCTGGGTCATTCTTCAGCACGGTGGTTATCTGCTCTGTATCCATGTTAGGTGGAGAAGTCACACAGCACGTTGCGCGCCTTGTCCACTTGAATGATGTTGTCAAACTCGGCGTAGCAGATCACATTGACGGTGCTCCGGAGGGCTCGTTGAAAGTGGATTTCCAACCGTAAATTGCCTTGCTTGGCCAGGGCCAGCTGATGGTCGTTCTCTAAGGTGGGGGTCAGATCGAAACAGAACAATGTGTATCCGTTCCCGTAGTCCTCCCGACTGATGAAATTCCCTTCGTCCTGGTTGATTTGACCGGTGGCTGTAAACAGGCTCTGATAGGCTCGAATGAAATTCGCGCGCCCAAAGTTCGGGGTTAAGGCGGTGGCTGGCACCTGTTGTCCATCCACATGCAGGGCCACAAAATTGATGCCCAAATGTTTAAAGTCAAACGGATTCTCTGGGTAGGCTCCACTGAAACTGGTATTTTCCACACAGGCCAGGATCAGTCGCTTGGGTAGTTCCCCCAGGAACAGGTTGTCTTTGTTGGTGCTCATATTTCCAGCAGACACAGAGAACACGTTGGTTTGCACACGTCGGATAGGGTACTGGGCTGGTTTTGTTTCCAAGGCTTTCATGTGGCCCAATTGAACGGCTGGATTCGGTTTCACTTTTCGGACATACAGGACTGCGTCTTCGATGACAATCTTATAGTCAGCTGCATGCCCGTCTACGTTAGTAGCCATCAAGGCGAAGGTCGGAGGCGCCCGTATCAGTCGGATTTTGATGGGGATCTTGTTCAAGAGGTATCGGTCTTGCATGAACATGTCTGCGTGCAGTCGACCGATCATATCCACCGAGACGCCGTTCGCGGTCAAAGCCTTCCGTTGCTATATCCCGTATTGTCGTTCTCTGCGCCCATGTGCTCGGCTTTGTCCTGGTAGAATAAAGCGGCTGTCAGTTGAGATTTTTTAGCCTCTCGCCCATGCGACAACAGCGTCTCGATGTAGGCTCGATAGGGTACGTGTTGGTCGAGTCACTGATGAGTTTGTCGCTGAGAAATATATCCACCTGTTGAAACATCGAGTGCAGCCAGAGATTCGTGGGGCCCACCGTTGCTTGGTCGGCGATTCTGGTACCATCTCCATTGGTGATCTTGGCTTTCACATACAAGTAGGTATGGGCTAAATCCACATAGGTCGTATCCGCATTACTTATGGTGAACTCGATGGGCCCTGTTGCGTTGATGCTGGAGAGCGGGAGATGCTCCACCCATAATCCTTGTTCGGCACTGGTCTGTGTGGGCGGCACGGTCCACAAATCAAATTCACTGTTGGTGGAGGGGCAGGACTCGGCGTGGATCAAGGACATGTTTAAGAAAAGATATCCTGGGTCTTCGATGTGCGTCGTCCCTGGTCGTCGACTGGTGCGTGGTCTCGGTGGGGCAGCTCTTTTATTCCCTACGGTGCGTTGTGCTTTGGCCACCAAGGCGCCTCCCGCTTCTTTGGCCCGTCGTTTCAAGGCTTGTCGGGGTGCCGTACCCCCCAAAACATCACCGGCCACTTGCAGTCCACTGCGTACCGCTTGTTTGCCGATTGCTTTCACCCCACGCGTCACCAAGGGCGGGAACGTTTTGACGATGCTGCCGAGTATGTTCCCCAGTCCATGTCCACGTTGCATGCGTGCACCACTAAACACCGGAAAGCCACCCCCGGCCTGTTGGGCATAATAGTCCATATAGCTGCGTGCATCGCACTCGTAAGGTACTTTCATTATGCAAAGTGGGGAGCACGTGCTTGTCGAAAATGAAGTGTCAGCACTACTTTTCCTCGTTCGAATGCCACCGGTCGTCCCGTGTCATCTCTTATATCCACCATGATCGTGTTGATGTCAGTTTGTCGTACGGGCAGGTAGAGCATGTGGGTGAAACTGTGGGTGACTTGATCGCCATACTTATTTTTAATGGGGACCACCCGTAACAGAGGTGTGTTGATATCGCCCACGATGTGGCTGTCCACCACGTCCTATACGCAGTCCGTACATACC
>JAVTVY010020560.1:0-70567 GCA_036873755.1 Hanleya hanleyi
AGAAGCGATAATTCAGCCCTGACCCCATCAACAAACCCTAATAATACTGTATAGCAGCACATATGTGCGGACAAGCGAGATCATAATATTGGAGATTATATATCATTAATATTAATTATATTGATGATTAAGCTTGACCCTTGTTGAGAGTTATGCTTGGGATATACAGAAGATATACTCCCCAAAATATCCGAAACAACTGCTTTGAGGTACAGGAATACATATAGTGATGTCCTATAGTAGGGTCAGAACATATCTGGAAAGTAGGTATGTTTGTGGGCATTTTCCTGTGTGATATTAAACCCTACAAATAGGTTTCCAAGAACATACTGTTGATGTGACAATTTAATGTGTAAAGAAACCATAATTGTGTATTTAGAAAATATTTCATTGGGAATTTGGAGAGGACTCCCGAGTGACGTCATGATGCAAGATAGCTTAACAAAACTGTTATCAATCGATTCCCTGTTTAATGGAGAGAAAATTGCTACCTCACTACTGTGCATTGGTGTAAAATGAATAAAGTTATTAACACTGAAGCAAACCCACCCCCTTTCTTTTTTCGTGACGATAAGACTCGATACTGGTTCGTTTGAATGAATTTTTTACCTTACGGCAATATATTTCAAGACCACATCCGGTCTAACAAAAAAAAGTACATTAAATAAGCTTTCAAATGACATAGGATGTGGCCGTGTGTACGGGTGAGGAGGGGGGTGCATTTGACTCCTAAAATAAGGCGTATTTTTGCAAAACGCCGCTCGTCTAATATAGTGATGTTATAATAAAACTCCTGTACTCAGGCTGTTGTGGGGTCGGGAAATACCAGGAGGGTGGGTATGTTTATAAACAAGTTCTTGTATTGCAGTGATCTATTCAATGCCGTCAGAAAATTAGATAAATAATTCATGTAAAAACTGATGCTCACAGCACTCTTCGCCAATTTTGTAATTTTGTGCCACTCTGCGTCTTCCCGTATGTTTTGTGGATATTTTGAAACGATCCCCTATTACAATTGTAAACTAATTTGTACGTTTGACAAACAATATACAGCTACGACGTCAAATGACTCTGAATGTATAAATCACGGTACTAATTTATTTTTGGTGGCTGACATCCGAGAAACCCGTCCTCTAATGCAGTAGTTAGTGTTTCTTACCCAATATACCATGGTGCATGACGCTCATTAAATTGAGGATTTGAAAGGTAATCGCACCAAATCTTTGCCGAAGTATTTGACCGATGAGTAAATTCGACATCAGAACCATTTTGGCCATTTAACAAAGAAGTATTTCATCCACAAAAAACTATTAACATGGTTTTTAGTGCGCTTGACGCAATTTAATTGTGTTTTGGTGATGTCCCCTCTGCGACGTCACAGGTCAATGCCGTCAAAATACTTTTTGATATTAGACGATTTAAGAACCTTTGCGTACTCAATTGGCATCAACCATTTTTCCCTATGCCTGGTACGAGTGAAGATAATAGTCATTTTAATACGTATACCCCCATTTTAAAAGTAGATAGATGCAATCCAATGGTTCTTGTATTTCCTAATTTTTCTAGCATACGGTAATAGTTTTCACCACCACATCCTACATCATCTGAAAGAAGAGAGTCTAAGCTTCAAATGATATATAGTTTGCCTCTGTGCATTTTATTCTTCAAAACAGGGTCCCGATCACTCGTCTATAGTTGAAGACTATATAACTGAATAAAATGAATTTGTGATTCATCAAAAAATGCTACCTTGCCTATTTGGTTATTTTTGATGCATTTATAGGGAAGATTTTTTCTTGCCACAAAATATGACACCTCAAACCAAAATTAAACTTGATACTTTCAAATGATCAAACTTCTTAATATCTTGTGCGATAATACAATTTTGGTATAAGGTGTCATTTTTTGGTTACAAGGGGAAATCCATCTGAAAATTGCCTAAAAAATACAAAAATGCATGTAGGTCAGGAAGCACATCTTGATGAACCATTAATTCATTTCTATGCCACTTATCATCGTAATTTTCCCGAGCTGATATTTCAGTATGCATTCTTCAAGAAAAATATGTTTTTGCAGGTTTTGGATTGAAAAATAATATCAGCTTTATCACCGTCCCACACAAAGGGGCGTTTTTTTCGAAGGAAATTCGAGATTTTCCCTGACAGGTGGACTTAAATTGAAAGAGAATTCAACCAATCATAGAAGTGCTAGTATTTCTGAAAAAGTTGGTATGTTATATGGTTAGGGAGAAGTGTTGCTAACTTCAACTCGGGGAATATAGTAGGACTTGATGATTTTATATTGCTTTCAGTATTGGGAACTGATGTTGCTCTACTAGTAACATAGTATCCCAGCTCTTCGGAAAATTATAGTTGCTCTAGATACTGCACTCACACGATCTGCAAACGTTGGCAAAATGGTATAGGACTTGGCAAAAGCATCTAAAACACCGAATCAGATAAAGTGAAGAAAAATAGATCGACAGAATTGTTATTTTGCCGCTATATTAGGCGAGGTTACGTTTGTCCACCCTTCAGTATTTTGGGCATATTCTGGAACCATTCAGGCAAAGGCAATTAAGATTTTATTATGCTGAAGCCACTGAAATTATTCCGCCTTTGGTATGGTTTAATATGTTTCTCTGTCGATAGCGATAAACAGTTATGCTGTCATAATGGAAGAAATATAAATCAATAGCCAGGCCCTAGTTCACTTTGTATAGGTTTTCCGTGCCAGGCAATTAAGCGAGAAATCGTAAGAAATCTCCTCGAAACGTTCGATATCTTTATGACGTAACATCAATATATTGTTAATGGTGAACTAATACAGAAACTGTATAGAAACACTCCCGGGAAAACTATTCCACTTGGACGTCAGCAGTATTTCAGATTGATTATAAATGAATTGCCAATGTCTTTGATCGAAGTAGACCGAATTGAGCCTGACAATCCGTAGACATAGGCAACAATGACATGGGTCAAAATTAGTATTCGGCATTTTTAAGAGATAAAATAGAAAATCTTTAATCAGAAAGATCGCTTCGTTTATTATTTCGTGGGGGTATTCCGGATGGTGTTATCCAAATAGGGATTCAGGCATAGTTGATAACAATAACAGCTCAATTTACTATAACATTCAGTCGTAGCATGCACGTTCCATGGTCGTAGAATGTTAGCCAAGTTTTCACATGGCGTCTCGTATCCTTTACGCCAGGCTTCGGTCATATTCCAACACATGCACATCGCAAACGAGTTTGTTCTCCACGGGCCTTAACCCAGCGCTCCACTCTCTTTAAATGCGATAAACTTCATCCCTATTCGCCAGTTTAAAATCTATGCTCATTTGTTAAGCCCCCAGCAAAACTCCAATCGAAAAAACACGACAGTTCAGTTGGTTCGCGAATATTTTCTTTTCTCTAACCCTAACAGCTAAATGACGTGAAGATTTTATGAAGGCTTCCCAAATGGTTCTGGATTTTACACTTTCGAATAAGGGTGAAGTGTTTTTTGGTCGATGCATTGATTTAAGGACACGAGACACCATGTAAAACTTACAGAATATACTCCCTTTACGGCTGCAGCCGAACAAATGTCGCCCGTCCAGTTAATTCACTGAACAGTTGAACAGTACCGGTAATGGTTGTTTTGAAGATGCTCTGTATTTAATATGTCCACTCGGTCAATGGATATAGATAATCTGCAGAAATATTATCTTGGTGTTTTATAGTCCGAGCTCGAACTAGGGGTTTTGCTACAAAGTTTCCTTCAAGTACATACAGAAGAAAATTAGTTGTCACGTACAATACCCATGATATAATCGGATTGGATGGTTTTAGCCGGTAGTAAATCGTAACCTGTGAAGCTCTTTTCAAAAGCAGAACTTTCCCTTATGACTTGTCAACGATAGCGTGGAATGGTCAAAAGATCGCCTTTGATAATTCTCGGTACGCCTAAGCCGAACCACCAATCAACCAATATATCAACGAAGCCTGGCTACAATATAATAGAGCATCCTCAAGTTGTCAAAGTTCTCCTATGCTTAATGTATAGGGAACGGTTTTGACCTGGCTAAGATGGCAGAAATTATGACGTATAGGCAAATTATGTAAGTATCATAATTGAAGACTGCTTAATGTGCTTACCAATTTTTGCGTTTTATAGCTTGTTTTTATTACTAAGTATGGCAAATCGTGTTGTACTTCTCCATGTATTAGAAGTGTAACATGCACCACGCAGAGTGAAATCGACTGAAGGTGCCTGTAATCACTGGGGCGAGAACACCACCGCTGTTCCAGCGTATCGAGATTACATCACTGGCATGACTGGGCTGGCTCATTTTCTCCTCTTTCGTTTGCAGACACTTTTGCTCCAAACCAGTTTTGCATACAGATGGCTTCACCTAATATTCAAGCCGCAGTTACTAACTCCTAACAGATAGCAGTCGTTCATGTGTCGTGACTGACAGCCATATAGGAAATTGTCTCGCAGATGTAATTGAATTTTATTTGGACACGAGTTTTTACGAGATTTTGCAGACAGAACTATCATATAAGATGGCATTGATTCACAAAACAGCGTTACCATATATTTCTTTGTATCGTAATGGTTTGTCTCATGTGTACAGTAGAACCACTTTCAATAATACCTTCTAATCAAATCTGCGCTAACCTAATCCAAATCAACTATCGATAAAATTTTGCCTGAGACTGTTTGCATCAGTGTACGAGTACAGTGGGTGTAACCGCTTATTGCCGGAGTTGTGAGACATCTGAATGCCGACAGCTTGAACGTTGTTAGATAACTTGCTTGATATATGACATCATCCACGCCTGGATCAATGATTCTGTATAAGGGTCACCGAGAAATCTCGAGTAGCGAGCTCCTGATTGATGTTTCTCATTGTCTGAAGCTCCATACCCGTGATAGGAATCAAAGAGGTCCGAGTACACATCTAATACTTTTTAAACGGACAGGTATGAATGCCTAGTCATGGATTATATGGTGTTTGCTACGAAGACGCAATGATAACGAAGACTTGTCTTTATCACAATATGTTTTATTTATAGCTGCCTCAGAAGAGAATGATGTTTATAGAGTGGGCTGGGAGGGTTGTTCTTCTCGAACTTACGATCCTCAACAGTCACTTAGTTCTCGACCAGATATAGATTACAGATAAAAGGATTCCACTCGTCCGTTCATGAGAACTTGTAGTTCTCGTGGGAGGCGAGACTTAATGATGGTCATTCGAGAGGTCTGGCCAAACACCCAGTTAATGTCAGAGAGAGTTCAACAAATAACAATGCTATGATCGATATGGTCGGGCTCTCTGAGGACACGGGCACATCAACACGAACACGGCAATAATACTGGCAAAAATACGGATCAGTCGGTATCCCGTTCCGCCATACGGCTCTGTTCTCATGTGGAACAGTGGACGGACAATGTGCATACACACACTATATGGATTAGTCCATCTTTTTTCTTTGTCGTGGTAAGTTTAATTAATGTATCAGTATTGTAGTATCTATACGCACGATTGCGGTCCGATATCAGTTCTTACCATCGATGATAAGAGTTGATACCTTCGTTTCGAGCTGTTACCAACGCGAGAACGGTCTTGTCTCAAAATCACCTCAAGTTGACCTCTAAAGCATCATTTCAAAAGCAAATGGTGAATGGTGGAGTAGTTTTACGCCACTGACCTAAATGTAGCATCTCCACACGCACATACCGAACTCCAACGAAGCTGGCTCTTAATGGCATGCAATACATCATTGCTCGACAAATAAGGATTAATATCGCGCCAGTCATCTATGGTGTACTGTAAAACATGTTTCTTTCGCGTGCATGAATCTTTCGCGATTTTCGCGATTGGAATAAATCGCGAAAGTTTCATCCACGCGAAAGAAACATGTTCATATGACAAGGGCGAAGACAATAACGCAACAACAACAACGACAGATAAAGGACACGAGAGCCATTATTTTCGACATTAGCACAGTTGTAATGGTCTCACCACCAAAGCTCTATTCAGAAGCGACTGTTAAAGCACCGGATACAATTTAATATACTAGTACTAGTATTCTGCTAAAATATGTGAAGCAAGTGTAATATAAGAAACGATCATCAATGTCCTCGTATGCCGCCTTGATGCTGGCCGATTTGATCCCCTGTAGTGCTGGCGCGAATACACATTAAAACCCATTGTCAGCTAAATTATGCCGACCAGAAATCCTCATCACAATCACGGTGGGCTTTGAAAACATCAAAAATGACAATCAAATGACAACTACCTGCATGATATCTCGTGATATAGGGTTTGTTTACCTACGGGAATTCCTTTTAAGGCTGAAACAGCGGGATTGAAATAATCTGCCCCCAACAGCCAGGAGACCTGTTTGAATAACAGTACTGTAAAAAGACCACACTGAGAGCAACCACATGTGAATGCACATGGCTTTGCCGTTTTTGCCGCCTGCGGTATGTATTTCCCCATCTATTAGTATGATATATTTGTAAATTCATTTTTTTTTCTGGCACAGAGAGAATCGCGAAAGTTTCATGTCGCGAATTTTTTTAAATTGAAAAATCGCGAAAGTTTCATGTCGCGAAAGTTTCATGTTTTACAATTTATTCTCTGATGCCATATGAAAGAAGATGTAATGTTATGTAACTCAACCACCTTGCTGTTGCTTATGGTTATGTGAGACGTCAGTGAAGTCAACTATTTTGCGCACTACTATCCCCAGAATCCCAAGCGTGCCTTAGGTACAGGAGTGGGTGAGGTGCAGAGGAAGGGTGTTTCACTTCATTAGACCAGGCGACTACAGTATCTGCATATTATACAGAACCTGAAGAATGTTGAATCTCAGGACACGGATTGGCAAAATTCCACAGAATCTGGGAATGCCTTCGTATTAAATTGATATGCGGTAATTTAGGACCATTAAAATTCCAGCATATCATCGGATCGATCGATGGTACTCAGTTGGATGTTCAAAGAGACGCGATTGTCTATGCATATTGCAGCAAGCTGTAGAAGTAGCGGCTTGGAATCGCTTGGAAGCAGGTGGCCGTTTCTATGTGAACGATGAATCTGAATTTTGATGCTCGCCGGTACAATAGACACATAGATGTTAGTTCGTAAAAGCTCTTGGAAAGCTCTGAGCTAATATATTGATTTCGTCCACCGAATCACTATGAGTTTATCGAGTGGATATTAATTTGCTCGGAGGACCTACATCGTCTTAAATAAATGTATTTGTCAAACAAATATGTTTCGAATTTAGAAATTCACTCATTTGTGCTCTGTAGTTAAGGAAATAACATGGAGACCCGATGATTTTGTATAGTACAATGTCTTTAGTCTGTTGTTACATTCCACCCACCCTTGGCGGCAATGCAAAAACACAATCAGAAAGTTCGCTAGGTGGAGTTTCGGTATCACATAAGCGTTCGCCTAACTCCTCTTTCGGATCGCCTTTCGGTTGCATTGTTACCCATGGCAACCAGACTTTGTGAACACGAAGGGCATAGTTCTTTAGGTCTGAGAGTAGAACGAGATACCTCTTGTCTACAATAAATCATCTCTATCATATCATTGTTTTGATTTACTGGCTTTAAACACAGTGTATACGCTCATAATTGTATGAGTGAGATTATCTACATCGCTGCTCTCTTACAACATTTTCCAAGAAATGGACGAGACATGGGCGATGATTAATGAGCGCATGGAATATTCAACGTGAAATATATTGCAGTGTTTCGATATTGTCTGTGGTTTGGAATAAAATTATGCCGTGGAATGAGAACCAAGATAACTCAATTTAGGCGTATATGAATATGTTGAGAGGGTCGATATATACGGCGTTGAGTTTTTTTTTAATTCGAAATGGTTCAGCTTTTCCCAAAGAAGCAATTGCACCAATAAACACATAAAGTTCCACAAATGTGTCGTGCGGAATTAATTGGATTAATATCTAGTCATGATATCTGTGTTAATGCTTATTGAGTTCTGCAAGCGTTCGGAGGTAGCGGCTGTGTTAGCACGCCCGGTCTCCATACTGTTAACCCTACCAGGCTTGTGTGGGGGGGGGGGGGGGGGGGCAAAATGGCCCCCTACCAAACTTTTTGGGCTATCTCCGGAACGGAGAGCTGCAACTTTGTGACTTTATAGTTTATCATATTGGGGTCATTTTAAGCCTATTGGCGTAACCCCACGAGCAGATAATCATGGGTAAATTCACGTGGGGTACCAAAAAAGTGATGTTTTCGTCATATTTCTTCAAAATTTCTGCTTTTCAGCGATGAAAAGTGGGCAAAAACTATTTTATTCCACATCACACTAATATTTACTAATTTAACATGCAGCTTTTGCAGAGAAATTGCATAAATAAAAAATTCGGAAAATTTGACTGAAAAATCGACCAAAAATGTCGTTTTTGAAAATGACGTCACTGTGATGTCATCAAAGCGGCCATCTTGGATTATTTTACATTTTCTGGTAGAGCTTGATTTAAAGGTATGGTGTGGTAAGTTTCAGCTCCCTAGCTCAAGGGGTGAGAAAAATAATTAGGGGGAGGGGGGCATTTCGGCCCCTCCAGGCCTGGACATCTCCCAAAAAGCCCAGACCAGATAGGGTTAAAGGCTGGTAGATGTAGGTTATTAATTTGCACGCGTTAAGTGAATACACCGCTAATAGTACAAGTTCGTCTAGGTTTACTATCGAAAGAAATTATTGTTATCCTCGCCTGAAGAAAAAGAGTAACTGAGCTACAACGGAGAGCCTTTTTATCTTACATTGAATATTTTCATATAAAATTTCCACATTATTCTTCAAACTAGAGCATATTTAAGGGGTTTCGTTAGCTTTCGTTTACCGAAAGTCACCCAATATATCGGACAAAACCTACATTTATAGAAAAATGAGCATTTATATCAATTGAGAATGAATAATGAACAGAATATGTCTCAAATGCAAGCTTCTAGTCCGCCATTCAATATTCAGCCGTCGTCCGTTAACGAATTTCCGCGTTCATAATCCAAAGACCTAATTTATATAATAACATTAGCACCAAATGAAAAGTATACATCATAGTATATATACAAACCGGCTAATTTCTGTTGAAAGAGAGAAGGCCCGCTTCCGATATGTATCGCCAAATTTGAGAAACTTCGAGTGGAGGCGCTTGATGATATAGCCCTGTTTTACAAGTTTCTGCAATAATGTTTTGTGACGTTGATTAAAGTCGTCACATTTAACACAGAATCTAGCAAATGCTACTAGGCGAGATATGTATACGCCATATGCAGGTCCATCTGGTGTATTATTCTCCAGATAGGGATACATGTAGTTTACGATGTCGAAATTGTAATCATCTGTTTTGTCGTCAAGTCGACGAGAGAGAAGGCCCGCTTCATTTTTATAGAGATTTAGGTCTAAATAAAATGTGCCGCTAGGGCTATAGTTTCCTTCAAATCCAGTGAAGGTGGATATATATCCTTCACTGCCTCCTTTTTAAAACGATTATCCACAGCAAGAAGATCGTCTATATAGCGTTTGGTGAATGGGAAGGAATGGGCTTTGAAATTATGATTTTGAAACAATTCTATCAGCAAAGAAACATTCCAAGAATTCTGATCTATTACGTACAGTAGAGCAGAGGAAAGCCTTCTGGCGTCTGACATTAATATACCTGTGACCTGTTTTATTGAATTGGAGCGATATGCAAGAACAAATCCATATCCATGCAACACCGATATTATTAAGGAACTAATTCGTTCAGTACAGTCCTGATGAGGAACAGTTGTATAGAGAGTCGAGGAATCCCTAGTAGATATAAGTCTATATGGCAGGTGTCCTACGCCAGCTAGTCTTCCGTAAGACTTTTTTAGTTTTTAAGTATCCACATGCACTCGACATCTGAATTTCTTGAAGTGACAGCACAATAATTCCCCCCAAAATGATTTAACTGCTTGCGGGGCTCTTGTTAACAAAGTTGACAGGAGTTTAGTTGTAAAATTTTCTGGCATGGATGAGTATGACGATACAGATACACGAGGAATCGCTATACTCAACCCCTTAACCAACACCTGGTAATAGTTATATTTGCAAATAATATGATATTATTTGTGGCCTTATCTGCTGGAACAATAACGAATTACTTTGGCGGTCTGCAAGAACTTCCCGCATCATTGTGCCTCTCAATGTTTATTTTGCTTGGGAAAGGATATTTCTGTCGATGTGGCAGAAAGTAGCGACAACCTTACCTTTGGCAAGGGTCAAACAGCCGGTGAGAATTGTAGGCTTTACTTTTTCTCGTTTCAACCATTCAAGAACGTTAAAGATTATCGTTTGGTCGGCCATGAAAAATGTTTTAGGCAAAATAAGATCGGTTATCATTGCACCCATATCGTGAACATATAATATAGAGATCTCTGGCTGAACGGATACAGTCGAAAACAATATTGATCACTCTCGACCGGGACTAGTTTCAAAGGAGTTTGTGAGGTCTTGTGACAGACAGACATGACTGTCAGTGTCATCAGAATATAGGGTTTGCTCCAGGTGAAGTATGTGGACTACTTCTTGTATTAGATGACTAGCTTTCGTGGTCATATATACATAACACAACATAAAAAAGCGTACCTGAGATACAACACATATCATGTATCGTTAGATTTTTGGTATGTGCTTTAGAATAGGTTAACCAGAAGACTATACTGTGAAGTCATGTGGCTCTGTCAGTATGTCGGCACCTATTCCCACTTCCCTTATATGCGTTGTAATTGATATATCCGCGATTAATATGCTTCGTCGCAGACAGAGTCATTCCTCCCAGGTTATTATAGCTGGGATTCGCCACCAGTGAGGATTTAATCGCCGGATACAGACACATGTATATGTAATCCACCTACTCACGCGCCACATTTCGGAGAAATGGCTACCACTTACTCTAGAGAATTTTCTCGCAGAAGAGAATCTCCCTGGGCTAGAATGGCAACGTTAGCCCCAACATTCTAACGGCGCGTCCGATTGGTTAACATAGTTGCACATGCAGACCAACCATGATGTCTCTTCATCGCTCCGATGGATTAGACTATGAGATGACATAAACTCTACAGTATAAATGATTTTACTTCTTGATCTGACGCTATTACACAAACTACCAGCTTTGCCTATAAATTTTTGCCAACTTTTTTTTGTTTTTTTGGCATATTTATATTTTTCTATGATCAGTAAATGTCGACAGATGTACAGGCTCCGATCGTGGGCAGTTTGAAGAGCCGATCTAGATCGATTCAGAAACGGATCCGCCCGTCTAGTATGGGAAATTCAATTATACTGCGTGGGCTAGCTCCTTACTTCGACAAGTCATTTATTTTATTGAGAGCGGCATATAACATCGGTCTGTGCCGCAAGACCGTATGGCCTGGAATGAGAAATAAATTACACGTCTTCATTTGAGTCAGCGAAAGTGGCTCAACATAAGATTGGCTTAGTGGTAGGTCTAGACGAGTAATGTAACACTATGTAATAGTAAACGATCGCTGACAAGCAAACACAATGCACATTTCATTTGCTCTGTCAGTTACCTCAATTCTGTATCCGAAAGGTTACCTGTCTCTTGACATTCATTCTAAAAATTTTCATGTGGCAATAGAACATGGAAAGGGAAATTAGCAATGGTTTCCACGAATAGGACCAAGAATTAATGTTACTGTCCAGTACCAAGCAATATACATGATATAGGCCTACCGATATTCATGCAGCGTGATGCGCAGGAACATCTGCAATAAAAGCATGGAAATATAATGGTTGTTAATCCACCGACCGTTTGCTTCCATCGGGAATACTTTTGATAGGATGTTAATAAACAACGTCTCCAATCTAGCCATTCCTGAACTATAGTTAATGATTTCCGTCAACCGCCCCTCTCCCACACTCAGCTGTCATCTAAAGACCAGCGGGCGATAATCGCACTAACCCGAAAGACTCAGATTTTTGTTCTAAAATCCCTCAGGAAAGCAAGATTTGGCTCGATCAGATATGTCAGATAGCGCCAAATGCCAGACAGTCTTTCAGCATATACTCCAAGTTATTGATGTCTAACACGGTTCGATTTCTCAATATCGAATCCCCACTAAATCCTACTGTCTATGCTGTATCTTTCAACCCATATACAGACGAATATGATACATAGCTTTGGTACACGCTAAGCAGATATAAAGCAATGAGTTGTTCATTCAGATTTGTAGCATACATATTGACCTGTTTTAAGCGATAAATGCATACAATAAATATATTTGCGTTTCTCAATGATATTGTTCAAGATTTTGATTAAATTCTACGTGTTGGTCAGGGTTTGAATCTGTTCCTTTATCGGTTTCTTTCTGATTGACGAAACTTGCCTGAAACATGACGACTGAAAATAAGGGCCGGTAGCAAGGATCGTGGGCGAGAGTGCTCGCTCATTGAAACTTTTAGGGTTTTTGTCACGATCGTGGAAATGAACTTCCAATCAAACTTCCCTTGTATTTCACATAAAAAAATACTGGTTAGGATAAAACGGGTATACATAGTTTTGTTTTGCCCAGATTCATGATCATATCCAGAGAATGGGTCTGCATTCCCTGCGATTGCATTAGCAAGACATTCACACATACAACGCAGATTACATCACTATATGAGCTCAATCTCGTGTTACGATTCGAACCTAATAATTACAACACATATATGGGAAGTGGGAAGAGGTGCCGACATACTGACAAAGCCACACGACTTCACAGTATAGTCTTCCGGTTAATCGATTCTAAAGCACATACCACGAATCGAACGATTCGTGATATGTGTTGTATCTCAGGTACGCTTTTATTGTACCTGTTCATGTGGCAACTTGGATGATATGACCACAAGGCCCCTAGCACCGGCATAAGTGGTATTATATACAAATCTAGAGAGCTATGATGGAAATGCTCTGGCAAATCGTATATTGGTAATTGGTGAGCTGTTTCGCTGTGACAACTCGTACACTGGGGATTGGTGAGCTGTATCGTCGTCAGATGAAAATGACGGTATTTAACACAAAAGACTAGTCTGTAAGGCCCGATGTCGACCCAGCATCAACTTCCCACAAATGCCAACATATATCAAAGACCGAAAGGTCTGTATAGGGGGCCTATATAGTTCAACATGGCCCCCGCCAAGTTGTTTTCTGATGAAGACAAAAATGTCGATTGAACTGATAATTCAGACAGCGATACTGGGGCAATCAGACAAGAAGGGTTGTTAATATAAAGAGGCCTGATTGTGTTACAGACAAAGGTGAGAACTAAAGACGCATATTTTAATTAATTTTCTTTTCATGGGACCATGTATGTACGGATTGATGAGATTGCAGTCATATTTTGATAGATTTGACCATATAAAAGCTGCCGTACAACTGATGGATACCAAACTAAACTGGGTTAAAGCGATATGTAGATAGTTTCAAAATCTTAGGAACCCGTAGAATAGTTGGTCGAACTCTTATCGCTATGTGACGAAAATGCCCGTCACCTGGAGAATGTCATTTTCGTTCTACGCTGACATTCTAAATAGCATTGCGAATGGACCGATAATGGTGGATATTCGACTTACCTGTATTAACTGTGCGCTGAAACTTTCAGCGAGGGACGTGTAAATATCCCTGACACGCATCTTGCATCGAAACCGGGCGAGAGAAGTCGAACTCCGTTGATCTGACACGAAATCCAACACCGCCTGAGTCTATACTTTCGCTTTATGGGGGCTGCCATGTTTGGGCGCGCAAGGGATTCTGGGAGCCAGAGCATATATAAGACGCAGAGAATGGACGGCATTCTGTCTCAGACAATCGGCGGGTAAACATCGTGCGGGAGAGCACAGAGACAGGATCGCCGCAAATGCGCCGAATGTGCCGAAAGTGCCGAATTGACTGCCGAAACAGCGCCGAACCATCCGCCGAAGGGTTGGAAAGCCGAGAGCTTAGCCATAGCTTGGGGATAATAGATTTTTTTTATTTTTTTTATTTTTTATTTTTTTTTTATTAATGCAATGAAAATATATATACATATAAACATACATACTACATTACCAAACATGACGTTACACGATACGAAATCGTGCATACAAGTACACACAACACATGTACACAACAATACATATAACACACATACAATGGAATTTCTGAAGTGGTGTCTCTCAATAGAATACATACAATAGTATTTTAAGATTATATACATGCATTAATATCGGTTTATCCATTCTATATGAACAGTTTTCAATGTTTAACTAAATATTATCAACAGATATATTACACTGGGATAGCGTCTCCACGTAGAAAGATGCAAATATAATATATAATTCAGTATACATATAGGAAATATTTATATAAAGCAAAAATGTGTTTTCATCAAACAAACTGGTGAAGATATAAACAAGTAAATATTTAATATGAAATTTGATATCTTGAGTTAGAAAAGACGTAGTTGCCCATTTTTGGTAAACGATGATAGATAAAGATTATGTCGACGGCGTCAGTCAAAGTCCATTTATTCAAAGTGGTCTTTAACTGAAATCCATTTCATAGCAAATAGTTCTTCAGTGTCATTTATGGAGGATAATGTCTTCTCAATTTGATACTGGTGCTGAATTTTGTTTAGAAGTATATTGAAGTTTAACGTGGAATTCTTAAATTTATTGTTGTATATATATCGTTTTGATACCAACATCAGAGTATTTAGGAAGTGCTGATGTCTACCCCAACCTGCTATTATATTAAGTTTTGAGAGATCACCGCGAATTTTTACTGTTTCATTCAGCCATATCTGCAAATCGAACCATAATTTTTGTACAACAGGGCAAAATAAGAACAAATGCTCAATCAATTCTTTTTCTAATGCGCAGTAAGAGCAATGGTTGTTATTTCTTTTCCCAATTATATGTAAAAAACTATTTGTACATAATGTTCTTTGCAGTATTCGATATTGGCAGTCTCTTAATTTTGTTTCCTTGGTAGTAGTGACATTACTTATGATACTTGGGGATAATAGATACTAACACGCACAGTATCTGATGACGAGACGAACCGCCAGACGGGGATAAGATACTAACACGCACAGTATCTGAAGACGAGATGTCCATCAACGGAGAATACAGAGCACCAAATATCCCACATTGCAGCCCATCACACAAATACCATTTTACATGATTACATATACTTGCTCACATACAAGATCGTCGGCCTTCGGGACGGAATAGATCTAATCACACTCACCTACACTAGTTACTCACAGGCCTCGGCTAGGAGTAACTGATAACACAAGCTTACATCCACTGTACATATTTACACTGCCGCAGGGCTAGAATTATGCTTTGCCGCAAGTCTTTGAATTCTATTACAAATCATTGATATTAATTGACATTACACTGTAAGGTAATAATACGCCCCCGAGACCAGGGCATTATTACCACATATATATGCAGACAATCTGAGCCTATTAACTCGTCCTTGGGTCAACGCCGTGAGGGCCGAAGTCGGGCCGCCGAAGACGTGAAGTCTGCCGAGCCGAAGACGGGTCGCCGAAGACGGGCCGCCGAAGACGTGAAGTCTGCCGAGCCGAAAGGGGTCGTCGCCGAATTCGGGCCGCCGAATTCGGGTCGCCGAAGACGTGAGGTGTGCCGAGCCGAAAGGGGCTGCCGCCGAAGACGCTGTGGGGTGCCGCACGGGCCGACGCCGCCGAAGGGCTACTGCTAGGAGAGGCAGTGATACGGAGAGGATTCCAGAGACGATTAATAACGCTTAGATGAACTGGGCCGTGTAACCTTAGACACGGTAGACGTTCCATAGAGTCCGGGGCTACGCCTACGACCGGAGAGGAACCTGAGACGCCGTACCATACCACGACGAGAGCCAGTCTGGACGAGACTGGGCCGTGACGCGTCTTAGATAGGGTCTCATGTATATATTGTATATTATTAGTCTTATTAACACTTAACGATAACTACCTCTAGAGTAGGGATCTTTATTACAGGTATTGTGCGCGTACAGAGCTGTGTACATAGCAGAATACAATATTATTACTTTATTATTGCCTTGGTTGTTTCTGCAGGTCCCCCCATCCTACCTCCTCGATCCAGACAAGGTGACAGGTTGAATCGGACCTTCCTCGTTGGCCAATTCCAGTCATACGAGACTGCGTTCACATCAGCCTGAGAATTTGTCACAGGGGCCTGAGACCAGGCCGCCTCAAGTCTCGTGTACACCGCAAGGATAGACGTTTTCTGACCGCTCGAACGTCACAGCTATATAGATCTGTATGCACCAATATATGTTAAGTAAAGCCAGTACACACAAGATACACAGACAAACATTTAATTTCAATGGTGTCAGCACGGCCAACTTTAGAAAAATCTTTTTTAGTGACTTAGTCTTTCTACAAATCAAATTTTCAAGCACGATTTTGAGTATTGTTCATATATGGATCGCAGGCGTCAGGCCCAACATTCAATATTCAGCCGTCGTCGTTCCGCATCAATATTACGCATCAAGTTTTACTTGTCGGGTTCTTTATCGACGCCCATGCAATCTGACACCAAGTTTATTCGTTAAGCCATACCATGCTTGGTTGGGAAACTTTATACTGCGCCATTGGAACACATCGATGTGGAATTACTCCTCATGAAATCACCCAGGAATATATTCTGTCCATGTTTTCGCTAAACATACTTATCGAAAATACAAGCGCCTAGTCCGTCATTCAATATTCAGCCGTCGTCCATTAAAGAATTTCTGCGTCCATAATCCAAAGACCTAATTCATATAATAGCGTTAGAACCAAATTAGAAAAATAAATCTTAGTATACATAAAAGTAGACAAGAGAGAAGCAGTCAACAGTTTTTAAAGATGCCAGCAAGACATCAAGATGTTCTAAAAATTTCAAATCCGTATCGCTGACCAGTATTCTTAATCCATAAGATTTTCGTTGTGAAGTCGTTGTCTGGAGTATGATGTACATCAGTCACGCTTTGATTGTGACTGTTCATATGAACAATATGAGGATCTTGAAATACATGGGTTCATACGACTCCTAGCCCCGGTTAAATGGAATTCGACACAAATTACAAACGTACCACCATAGATCTTGCAAGCTACCCTCGTATTTTGCTATCAGCATGAGATATGTATCGACAAATTTGAGAAACTTAGAGTGGAGGCGCTTGATGATATAGCTCTGTTTTATAAGTTTCTGCAATAATTTTTTGTGACCTTGTTTAAAATCGCCACATTTAACACAGGATCTAGCAAATGTTGCTAGGCGAGATATGTATACGTTATATGCAGGTCCCTCTGGTATATTACTGTCCAGATAGGGATAGTTTACGATGTCGAAATTGTAATCATCTCTTTTGTCATAAACTCGACGACAGAGAAGTCCCACATCATTTTCATAGAGATAAAAGATCTAAATAAGATGTGTCGTCAGGGCCATCTGTAGTTTTCTTTAAATCCAATGAAGATGGATATATATCCTTCACTTCGTCACTTATACAGCGATTATCCACAGCAAGAAGATCGTCTATATAGCGAAACTGGCTTTGAAATTATCTGTTTTTGAAAGCGTCTGCATATAGTCGTATTCTTAAGAGAGTAGATATAGGCCAGCCAAAATGGGCGCATAATTAGTACCCATTGGAATATCTGTATGCTGCCGATATATTGTATTGCCAAATTTCACATAGATATTATTAATGAGAAATTCAAGCAACTCTATAAACAAAGAAACGTCCCACGAATGATATCTCTTGTATGTAGTAGAGCTAAAGAATGTTTTATGGCTTCTGAAATTAATATATCGACGATCAGTTTTCTTTAACACCGATACTATTAATGAACCTAGACGGTCAATATGGTCCTGATGAGGAATTGTAGTATAGAGAGTCGAGAAATCCCATGTGGACACATGTCTACAGGGTACTTGTCCTTTCGCATCAAGTTCTTCTGTAAGACATTTTGAGTTCTTCAATATCCACATGCATTCAATGTCAGAGTTCTTAGAAATAGTGGCGCAATATCTTTCCCAAAATTCTTTTACCTCCTGAAGCGCCATCGTCAACAGGGTTGAAAGAAGCTTGGTGGTGCAGATTCAAGAACCAGCTATGAATCTAGCTTTGTATGATGATTTATGCATTTTGGAAGTCCAGCGCACTTCCGGTATATTGTTATGAGTGGTTGGAAGACAAATACTTCTTTCCTTGAGAAACGTTTTGTGATTGTCAAATAAATCTTCCAGAGTAAATGCTGTTTGAGAGTAAGTAAACGTGTTCGGTTATGGTTTGCTAATGCTCCGTTCTTTAACCAGCATCTGGTAATAGCAATATGAATATATGAACATTATATTATTTGGAGCTTTGTCTGCTGGGACTATGACGAATTTAGTCTGGAGATTTGCTAGAACTTCTTGCGAATTGGGGTTTCTCAGTACTTGTTTTGCCTGGGGAAGGGTACTACTATCAATATGGCGGACTGTTTCAAAGATCTTGCTCTTGGTGAGGTCCAGCCACTCAGCGAGTACTGTAGGTTCAACTTTTTCTCGCTTTGACCACTCAATAACATACTCTTCCAGTGCAGTCAGGACTAACTTCTGGTCCGCCTTCAGTTTTATTTTTCTCGGCTCTCTATATTTAGGTCCCTTCATCAGGAGTGCTTTAGGTCTTCATCACTCATTCTATCAAGATCAACAGTCACAGTCAACATGGTATGTAGATAGAGTTCGATGATTCAAAATCAAAACTATAGCCCCCAGACATGTATATGTTCCAGTCAAACTCCTTGAGAGTATAAGAGTAATTGAATATTTTGATAGCTATATATTTTGTATACTTATATGAAATGCAAAAAGGTTCTGTGAACTTAAAATAGTTTGGTACAGCGCTGCGTACCTCTGGATCATTCAGCATTCGTGGTAACTTAATAATGTCCAGTCCCTTATCCAAGTAGTTGAGTTTAAAGAAAAGCCTTTGGATGTTTCGATTATGTTCATTGAACGTTACAATGGAAAATACGCTATATCTTGACAAACTTTGGTGACTGTGGGTGGTGTAATATTTCCAGAAGACACAGATCGTTGTATTTATCTTGCAATTTGATCTAAAACTCTCAGAGGTAACGCACACATGACTGTACGCAAGCTATGTATACTGTTGGGTGTGTTAGTTAAACCCACTAAATAATTTAAAGTGATATGATCGTGAATCGACGCACTATTAAACTTTCTTCAACCATGGCTGCATGTCTCCGTTGGTGGGGCTGGGTAATACTGGATATATTTGAATGGCGGTTTGTAACATTGTCGAACCCTTTGACGTTATCATTTAAACCATACGGAGACACTGATCCAAGCTCCAGCATCCAGAACAGTCGCTCTCGGATTTTTCTCTCAAATCCAAAGGGGAAATCCTTGGTAGATGGGTAGACTATGTGTATAATCTGGATAATAAAGTTCTCCCAGCCATGGCTGAAGTCAGAAAAATGCTAGCCTATAAGCAATTGCTTTTTCCTAACGGATTTTCTGTGAACCTTCACCCCTAGATTGAGTCTTTGGGTGGTCTTACCAACATACTGTTGACCACACTCTTTACAGGAAACTCGTATGATAGCGAGGTGGCTTAGTGAAATTATATTTACGTAAGTGACAAAAGCGTGATTTTTTCACAAAAGGATCCCCTAGTCACTCTCTTGAAAAATCTGTGGCTGCAAAAAAAAAAAAAAAAAAAATCACGTGTGACGTGACGTCTTTTTGGCGTTAATAATTTAAATGTATGCTAAAATACAGAATATCCTCAAATTAAGGTTCCTGAACTAAACCACCGCGACTTTTCTGAATGTAACAAGCTGTGTACTCAACAAACGTAATTAAGATTTCAAAATAGTAACATTTTTCAGACTGTATGGTGAAGAAGTGGAACCGAGTAGTATAGAAAGCAGCAATTGTGGGGGTGCGTGGGTGTGTTTGAGGGACCATCCTTGGTCCGAATGCGTCGTGTGGGGTGTCAAAGTGAAGCTCTCGTGGGGTAGACCACGACTTGAGAGGTGTCCATATCATTTGGCACGTCATTGCTGACGTCATCAGTAGGAGTAGTACCCAAAGTGGGCATTTTGGTGGTGTGAAGGAAGGTGTTTGGGGTAGAGAGGAACCATCCGTGGTACGAATGCGTCGTTTGAGGTGTCAAAGTGAAGCTCTCGTGGTGTATACCACGACTCGAGGAATGTCCATGTCATCTGTGATGTCATTAGTGACGTCATCAGTAGGAGTAGTACCCAAAGTGGACATTATGGGGGGTGTGAAGGAAAGCGTTGTCAGAGCATTTCCATCATAGCTCTCTAGATTTGTATCTAGTACCGCTTATGCCGGTGCTAGGGGCCGTGTGGTCATATCATCCAAGTTGCCACATGAACAGGTACAATAAAAGCGTGCCTGAGATACAACACATATCACGAATCGTTAGATTCTTGGTATGTGCTTTAGAATAGGTTAACCAGAAGACTATTCTGTGAAGTCATGTGACGCAGTCAGTATGTCGGCACCTCTTCCCACTTCCCTTATATGTGTTGTAATTTGGGGTAGAGATGGACCATCCGTGGACCGAATGCGTCGTGTGAGGTGTCATCTTGTAGCAACGCCCGCCAACACCAAGCTTAACGATTCAATGCCCTGGTGAAATAGCTCAGAAGTTCTGATTTTCTAGATATTCTATGGAATTGTCACTAATTCATCGCCCATTGTTACGCCTTAACGTCCTATCTGTACGCCATAACGCCCGTCTCAATGCCTTAACGCCCGTCTTTCTTAACGCCTTATCTTACCGCCATATCCTTACTCCCTAACGCACATAGACCAGTTAATCGGCGGGCTGGGGAAGTAACCAATCAGTGCAGCCAAAAGGGCATTCGTGGCATGTAAAAGCATGTAACAAAATGTAGCACTATATATGACTCATTATGTCCATCCTAAACAACGTTGGTCAGGATGGCCGAGTGGTCTAAGGCGCCAGCCTTAGGTGCTGGTCCAACAATGTGGGACGTGAGTTCGAATCTCTCTTCTGGCACACCTTTATCGTTATTCTCCGCCATGTTGTAATACCATTGTACAAATATAGCACTATATATGAATCATTATGACCACGATAACCAGCGCTGGTCAGGATGGCCGAGCGTTGGTCAGGAAGGCGCCGTTGGTCAGGAAGGCGCCAGATCTATGAAATTGTCTTCCCTGGAGTTTGGGTATACTGGTCTGCACATGCGGGCGTGGGTTCGAATCTCACCCCTGACTCGCACCCCTTTACTGGTCACACGGAGTCATGAAAATGAGAAACTTTTTGTTGATGAGATAGTGTAGTCTCTCAATTTCGGGTAAATAAAAATCAAGGGAAGTAATCCAGTTTAGTAGCACAGAAAGTAGAAACTATCAGGGTTAACTTTTTGGGGAATTTTCTGAAAAACCCCTATTCTATTTATAGACCACTTGGGATTAGTAGACAAAGGGGAATTTTGGTGGTACAAACAAGTCCGTTTGGATAGAGGTGGTCATGTTCGCTACCTGGTAGAGTTACCTCAGCGTAATCGGAAGTGACGTCACAGAGGTCATGTGCAAATTTTTCAGGTCAACTTGGGGTCGCGTTTGACCAACGCCTCAACGCCTATGTTAACGCCTTAACGCTTTATCTTAACGCCATAACGCTCTAGCATAACGCCTTGACGCCATGATGTAGACAGATGAGAGAACAACAGCAACAAGGATGACCGGTCAATCGTGTTATTAGCTCCCCCCCTCCCAGTACATCATACCCACGCTGGAGGAGCCGCGTCGGGTATGTTTACAATTCAAGTAGACTCTTGTCCAATTAGAAGCCGTCATTTGAGAATGTTTAATCTTCGGCCAGAATCGCTTTTGGCCTAAGCGTCATCGGGCAGTCCAGGATACTGTAACGGCAGCATGTCCTGAAATACTTGTTTGCGTATTTGAGGTGTAGTAAGTAAAGTGGTCATTCTTGAGGTGCGCAGGGATATATTTGAGAGATTGAGGTTCTTTTTCTCATCCAAAGATGTAGGGTGTCATTTTGAAGCTCTCGTGGTGTAGACCACGACTTGAGTGATTCCCATGTCATCTGCGACGTCATTGGTGACTTCATCAGTACGAGAGGCACCGAAATTTTGATCAGTCGACCAATACATATGGACTAATAATCCTAATATGTACAGACACCACCACCACCACACACCACCACCACCACCGGGTGTTGACGCCTGTCATCGTCCGGTGGTGGTGAAAGCTCCCGTAGGGCGGAGCTCTTAGAGCTGGGAGTTCTTGGAGTCTAAGCTTGGAGCTCTTGGAGCGCAGAAGTGACGTCATCGTACGCATGCGCACGCTCATGTACCCTATAACCCGTAGGGCATAGGGTGCACCAGAATAGCTGACCAAGATAGCTGATAGGCAGTGCATTGTTTACAGATTTCACAATGTCTGCCTGAATGATTACATGTACCGATACACTGTACGTAAACTGTGTGGGTGGTGAATAAAACATTATTTAGCCATTAAAAGATCATGACAGTTGATAAAGTGAAGTGATTAGAGTGTGATGTATTAACATCATAAAATGTAAGAGATAGATGGCTGTTTATTGTATCTCGATAACAAATTGTGTTAAATTGATGAAAATGTTCAGCAATAGTTCCCAATTTGGTGGCCATTTTGAATTCATCAAAGCTGGCGTATCTGTAATATTGTCATGGTACATTTACTGAACATCAGTATCATGTACCTTTCATGTAAAAGTGTTCACCATATGAAATAGAAATGCATACGAAGGTTAGGCGGTTGGTTTAGGTCAACACATTTTACTCCCCCCAACCCCTCCCTTCCAAATTACAACATAAATTCCACCCCATGCGGAGTTCAGCTTGCAACCATAGATTTTCTTGGCCCTGAAACAAATCAGCATGCAAAAGATAATGCTTTTGTCACGAATGTAAATAACTTCCGATTTTTTTACGGTAAGCCACTCGACTAGTAGGATGAAAAACTGTTAGTTTGAAATCGTATCTATTTTGCTTGATAAAAAATCTAGAGTAATTATGCAAGTATTGTTGTGAAGCCATTTATAAATATACAAAGGTAATCAATTTAGAAAAGGTGACACAAGAATATTTTTAATAATACAAAACAGATAGCCAATTATTCCCAACTAAATTTCAGGTGTTGTGTATTTTGATGTACTAATTTCATGGTAGATTTGGCCGCAAACAAAGGACTTTTATAGAAACATTGCATCACGGGATATTTTCCAGATTGGAAGCTTTCGATTGGCCAACTCAAGTTTTCAAAATGAGATCTGTCATTTTCATTGGCTTGTGGACAAATCTGAAGAGCAAAAAATGAAGCGGGCCTTCTCTCTCGTCGATTGTATGACAAAAGAGATGATTACAATTTCGACATCGTAAACTATCCCTTTCTGGACAGTAATATTCCAGTGGGACCTGCATATGGCGTATACATATCACGCCTAGTAGCATTAGCTAGATCCTGTGTTAAATGTGACGATTTTAATCAACGTCACAAAACATTGTTGCAGAAACTTATAAAACAGGGCTACACCATCAGGCGCCTCCACTCAAAGTTTCTCAAATTTGGCGATACGTATCGCACGCTGATAGCAAAATACGAGAGTAGCGTGCAAGATCTATGGCGTTACGTTTCGTAACTTGTGTCTAATTCCGCTTAACCCGGGGCTAGGGGCCGTATGAACCCATGTACTTCAAGATCCTCATGGTGCTCATACGAACAGACACAATCAAAACGTGACTGAGATACATCATTCTTTAGATGACGACTTTACAACGAATATTATGGATTTAGAATACTGATCAGCGACACGGATATGATATTTTTGGAACATCATGATGTATTGCCGGCATCATTGAAAACTGTTGACCGCTTCTCTCTTGCAGGGAACAAGCCTATGTTTATGTATACTATGATTGTCTTTTTGAATTTGGTGCTAATACTGTTATATGGAATATGGAATAGGTCTTTGGATTATGGACGCGGATATTCTCTAATGGACGACGGCTGAATTATGAATGACGGACCAGACGCTTGTAATTCATCCAATTACACATTTTCATAAGCATAGAACTTTCCGAACTTATTGATGTAGCGCTGTTAACACATCCCTCACATATGACTTGCAGAATAAAACATTAGTTTCCACGTATGAGGCTATGTTAATAGGTTACAAGTTCGGACTACATGATCGATTTGAATGCGAGAAACGACAAGGCCCTGGGAACATTTACACACCATCAGTTATCAGACCCACAAAACGTCAGTCTTGTCAATTATTTCTGATTGCTGAGTGTTTATCAGATTCCCCAAGCGATAAAATGACATCTTTACTATCTAACACATGTCTGTCGACAAGAATAATTGATGAATGGCGAAAATTTGCACACAGATATATAGAATCAACACGCCATGATCTCGGCGGCTGTGCTGATCCTGGCAGAGCTTCTGACAAAGTGTCAAATTAGCCGTACGGTATTCCTGTGAAAGATTTGGAGAATTATCTATTCTGGCAATCCAGTAGCAGCCCCGACCCACACACCATCTCTGTGAACGTAATGCAAATGTATCATCTCTGACAAGCCTTTCAATCTCGTTATTTCAAAACTAATGACAGACAACTATATGTCTCTTGTCGAGGAAGAACTTTGTAAGGTCAGCAGAACGCGTTTAAATCTCAAGACGATTTAGCAGATTTTGGTCTGTATGATATGAGTTGATTTTACGAATCAACGGTGATGGCAATTATGACAGGCTAGACGAAACAACTTGGGAATGTCATACACATAGCACCGAAACGCCCTTCGTGATGATTCGCATGAACATCTGCAAGAAAAGCATGTAAATGTTATGCTTGTGGCTGGAACATGAAGAATAAACAGTTTTGCATGGGAACTTCTAGGATGTATGCCAGAGTCGTAAAATGAACCACCAATCAGACAACCCTTGGTTAAAGGCTTTTCTCAAGAATAAATTCTGTGTGATAAAACGAGTACAGAACATGAATGGTTTTGCTTGACCTTTTCACAGATCCATGAACAGTATCTTGGGAATGAGCCTGAAGGCCATTGTATCAGCAAGAGATATGCAATGCCGTTCACATCACCATATCAGCACAGCCTCATATTACGATCCGAACCTAAATAAAGTTCAATATGTCGTCAGCCATCGATCCCATCTCAAGTCTCAGACTTGTCCTGAAAAAACTCTTGATTGAACAGATAATCTAGACAGAGATACTGTGGCAATCAGGCAAGAAGAGTCGTTATAAAGAGGCCTGATTGTATTACGGATATCACTGTGTTTTTACCACGGGGTCATCGATATACAGAGTGATGGTCCTGTTTGGTCACATTGTGATAGATCTTACCGTGTACAACTGCGGTGCAACTGATGGATACCGAACTAAACTGGGTCTGAAAAGGATATACAGATAGTTTTCAAATCTTCAGAATCTGTAGAAAAGTGGTCCGATGAGGTGGAAGTGGTCCGACTATGCATACGATTAAATACTTTTGTGCAATGGTACCAAAATTTTCAGATATTTTATCAGATTTTGCTTGATTAAAGTACAATAAATGGAATCACCAAACTGATTTATATATTTTCCGATTGTTCTTTATTCAGAGAATTAAAATTTTGTGATAATTTTGTTCTTCCGATTATTGCAAGAGAATTATTTGTATTTCAATGTAACTGATTGTGTAAATTTAATCCTTAGCTTTTTTCGCTAACTTTTTATGTTTATATATTTTTATGTTATTACAATAAACCGTTCAAACCAATAAAGCTTGCCTCGTTGTTTAAATATCAACCATGGAATTGATATTATACTAGTTCGGAGTCTCAATTAGAAATTTTCGAAGATTGATTAAAATATTTCAAAAATTTCGCTTTTTATTAAAAATACCTCATAATACGGTACTGGTAATCATATCGTAATAAATATGTATTGTTGCTGAAGTCATCTAAAACATGCTGAAATTAATCAATATAGAAGAAATGACACAAGAGATTTATAATCAAAATGAAAACAACCATTCAACGGTCAATTATCCAACTAATTTTCCAGGTGTGAATTTTATGTACTAATTCCATGATGGGATTGTGCGGACACAATAAATAAGATTCAGCAGGGCATCAAGGAATATCTTCCAGCTTGGAACCATTCGATTGACCAATTTAAATCTTAAAATGAGATCTGGCATTTCGTTGGCGTTTTGAAAATTGGAGGAACATTTAACCATTCACAGAATATCTGGAAAGGTTCATTGTATTGTCTGAATGTATCGCTCTTGGAGAATAAGCATAGAACTTCCCACAATTCTCGGCTTAACACAGCTAACAAACACATCTCTTGAAATTCTACAGAATAAAACATTAGTCTCCACGCCTGAGGCTGTGATAATATGTTAGATGTTGCAACTGCACGAGCGATGTGAAGAAGACATTTAGGGAAGACACCATGCAATACCAGACAAAGAAACCGCCGGTTTTGTCAGTTATTTCTGATCATTGAGCGTTTATCAGATTCCCCAAGCGATGGACTGACATCTCTACTGTCTCACACAAGACTGTCGAGTAGAATAATTGTGAATGTAGAACATTAGCAATGAGATATATTGAATCAGCACGTCATTATCTCAGCTATTCTGCTGATCCTGGTAGCGATTTTGACAAAGTGTCAATTCAACTGTACGGTATCCTTCGGAAGGGTTTGGAAAATTGCCTAATCTGTCCATCCAGTATAGGAAAGAGACACATCGGTATCTGCCATTTTCAAAGCTCTTCTTTTCCCACATCACTCCTCCAGTCTCCGTCAACGTACCGGTAACTGGAATGTATCCTCTCCTAGAGCTCTTTGATAATAAATGCTATAATTTCGTTATACGATCAAGCGAAGCTAATTGCAGAAATCTATGAACACTTCCAGAGAAGAAGTAATGTCATGCAGCAGCGCGTGTTTCAACCTCAAGTTGATTTAGAAAATCTTGGCCTTCATTTAATAATCAATTGCACAATGCGAGTTGACTCTACAAACCAGCGGTGATGTCATTAACAGGCTAGAAGCTTAAGCGTATCGCTGTACAGCCCAGGCATGGCCTGGACAGGACTACCATGACTAAAAGACGTGTACCGATATTAATAACAGTGTTCAGGGTTGCGATCTGACATAACACAGCCCAAGGACGCAGTTTGAACAATATGACATATAACTCTAATTTACCAGGTGACTTTCTTGTGTGGCAGCGCTAACACAAAAGCATGAGAACGAAAGACGTTACAGTCACGGAACTGCTGAACTACGTGGCACAATGTCCGAGTTGCAATCATGCTGAATAACACAGTACCGTTCAGAAATAGACTAAAAATAACAGAATCACGGATGCAATCGGAACATGGCACGTCCTGGGCATTACTGTAAAGCAAAAATTAAATACTACACAGCATTATTTTGCAATATTCAAAATGACCATGATCTACCCTTCAATATCAATGATCTAAATTTCTTGCTGGTTGCGCGGCATGGACTGATGAGTGCGGTATCAATAGCATGCCATATTGAGATCTGAGACCAACCTAATATGTCACAGGCCCATGTTGCCACCTAAACAACCTGACATTTTATGAAAAATATGACACAATCTTAGGTTACCGTCTGAAGAACATGGCAATTTCGGAGAATATCGTAGAGGCTTGGTTTGCAATCGGACCCAATTAGATCATTCTGAAATATATGACACCCTGACTAGCAGTCTGAACTATAGACAGAACATAGAGTGAAAGTGATGCACTTTTGAGTATAAGGTCTCAAATCGATGACAATTTCAGCCAGCCCTGGCTCCAGTAGGTCGACCAAACTCACTATTAATATTTATGTGACAGCAGATAAGGATAACAGCTTATAATTTCATTAGCATCGGCCAGAAAGCGGAGAGCGAGAGAGAAATAAGGTTTAACATCGCGTTCAGCAACATTTCAGCTATATAACGATTGACCAGATGGCTGTGGAAGCTATATGTTAATATAGCTAGATTCGATTACAGACCTGTACCAATGTAAGAGGATATGAATTACCGACTACGCATGATAGAATTCCAAAGTAATGCAAACAGACCAAAATCGTAAAAGATGACTTAATTTGCCGTAGCCGTGAGGCCCTATCTGCAATACATTCTGATTTAATCACAGATTATTAACAGCAGGATAGCCAAAGAGGAGACGATCTGGAGTTAATCCCGGCATATCGCCAAGGACACTAGAGCACACTCAGTTTCATTGTTTTCTTTATTATCGATCCTATCTTAGTGTTGTAAATAAACCCATCGTAAATAAAATGAATTAATTTACCATTTAGGATAAATATATGTATATCTTTTGTCCCATATTTGCCACGTTTTGGGAAGAGAAACTCATCTGGCATTGAACAGGTCATTATAACACTCACATTCGGATAACTTCGTCCATTTCCGTGAGCCGTCCGCACTGTACTGTTATTTCAGTGAGCCCATGGAAGGGTATGCTTTGGTCAGAGAGTCGAGAGCAGATGACCACTGTGCCGAAAATGTATTTAATACGTCTGATGTATGAGTTGTTGTTCGACCTTTTTGATTATAGGATTCGGATCCGTGTCATCGTCGAATAAATAAGGTGTTTTCGGTTCCTTTCTCATACCGTGGCCTAGTCTTAACTTATCCCTTTCCAGACTTTAATAACATCGCCTCTTTAGCAAACTTAGCAATTGCATAGGCAGAACTTTCCATATACTGGCGAAGTATAACGATCATTTTGGTGTCAGTAACACGCTTGACAATACTGCATAAAGTCTAACCACCAGGTGTGGAACGTGTTAGAATACTGACCTTCATTTTAGATTATATCGACAACCACAAATTGCATGATAATGGAACGAGAGTTCCAATGAAACTTACTTAAGGATACTAATTAATAAAAATATAACAATATACTAAAGTCTTTTACAGATTCAGAAAAGGTCACTCGTTCAAGTGCATATTTTTAATCCAGCTAACAAACAAAGTTGGGGCTGTTTGACTCACAAGGGGTAGGGGCTATAATAAGCCAATAGAACCTGATGATAACATAAGAGCAATTTTTCCTGAAGTAATCTTCCAGAGCATCAAAGATTATATAAATGGATTAAGGTTACTAATGCTGATGTAACCAACATACTCCAAAGTGAAAAAGTATATATATTTTAATCAACCGATCATGATCGTAAGGCCAATTTTCTCTGTAAACGAAATAACGGCACACTTAATGACTCACAAACAACGGTGATAGGACAATCAATCTTATTGGGCTATCACTGGGCTATGTATTTTATAACTCAGAGATTTGATCGGCCTCTAAAGATGACAAATTAATTCCGATCTTCTTCTAGCCCTACGGCCGCGACGACAGTTAATCTGGCAGAAGTTAATTGTCAGGACAATCAGTCAAAAGTTAATTTTCAGGATAATCTGTCAGAAGTTATTTGTCAGAACAATGTGCCAGAAGTTAATTGTTAGGTCAATCTGTCAGAAGTTAACCGTCGGCGCGGCGGAAGGGTTAGAGGAAACTCGGACTAATAACGGCTAAACTTTGAATAAATGTTAAAGTCTGTGGGGTTTTTTCCTCCCCCTTGAAGACAAATAAAACTTTGTAGTACTATAGGATATTGAGACTATCGATATGAGTTTACTCGGAATAAATTTACTTCCATATAGATCTGGGTTTTGCAACTAATCTTATAACATTTGCGAGGTATCAGTATTTGGCATTTTACAGGTATACCAGAAAATGTCGCCACCCCACCCTATTTTTGTGAGGGGATTCAAGGTTGAAAATATAATAAAATAAAAACCTCTTAATTTGTGTCTAATTCAAATTTTAATCAAGAGCTTAAATGTCTCTAGTGTGTACGTCATTGTCGAATAAAATACCGCTATGCCGGCATTTTTTTCATCATCATTTTTTCATGAGAACTTTTGACTTTTTGTATATTAATACTTTTCTTATTGAACAAGTAGTATTTAAGCTATTAATGTTGAAACTGAAAGTATGATAGATGGATAGATGGATGGATGTACTTGTGCAATGGTCGTACTACGACGCTATGCAACGCGTCCGCCCAACCTCCCTACGCATGATCCCTCTTATAGATATACCCTCTTCATACTGATCAAGACAACCCTATGCTCTTTTTCCCCCATAATTGCAGAAGCATCCTCTTCATTTTCTTTTGTCAAGTCTCATAATTCTCTCTTATCTGATCCGATTCTGATGGAAACAATACGATATGCTGACGATAATCGAATTGGACTGCATTTGTAATGGCGAAAATTTGTAACAAAAATGTAACTCGTTTATATACCAAAGTAATTCAAATAAAACTACTAAAGATTCATAAATTGTTTCCAAGTTGACATCGTCTTCGCTGTTATTATTTCATAATTTTACATAACGCATGGAACTCGGCACCATCCGTCATTGCGATGATCATTGCTCAACGGATATCAGAAATAACACGGCCAAAAACCAAGTGGGCATTTTTGTCTTTTGTCTTTTTGTAAGGTCAGTAATCCTGGCATATTGCAGTCAAGTCACATCTTTGGCAAAGTGCTGGAAAATTCACTCAAAGGCCACGATGAAACCATGACCAATTACATCCTCAAGACCGACTGTCCTTGATCTACCCTAGTAGGGCTAGTGATAAGTAAGCTTCGCCGCATTGTTTGCCTTGGCATCGAACCAACAGCCTCCGATGAGGCAATGTGAACTGAACGTGAAATGAACTAGCTCGTCTGTCTTCAGCTAGATCACGTCTATACGATAAAGTGTCCAGATGAACATTATAGAGCACCATTTTCCTCCTGGATGCACAGAAGTCATTGTTTAATATTGTCTTCATAGATGAAAAGAAACCTATGACAGATCTGAAATTAAATATTTGACTGGCAAGACTTTGTAAAGACTCTGTTGAGTTTTGAAACACTTCGTGGTGTAGGTATATGTGTTGTAATTCCAACAAACGAGCGAAAAGGTCATTTAAGTTTTATTAAGCGACATGTCCGATGATCGAAAAACTGCGAAACAAGCCACAGAGGTGAACAAAACAGATAATTATAGCAAACTGGTTTGAAAGAAGCGAGCTTTTCCAGAACAATCGATCATGTCGGACGCTATCTACTCACCCACAACCCTGTCTCTTGTGCACTCTTAACGACGTCATTTAACCTAAGCATGCAAGGAAGACTTTCCGAATATCAAGAGTTTCAATCGCGATTTTTTTACAGTCATTTTCAATTGCTAAGGAGGTCAATGTTTTTTAAGGTGGTAGTGAATTTGTTTTCGTGACATGAACACGAGGGAATCGCGAACGTTTGATGCGAATGTTTTTAAATTGTGTTTAATCGTTGTTAAACGAATCGACATTTTAAACCAATAAAGAGCATATCAACCCGACCCATTCGTGTTGCAATCGAGATAAAATAAACGATTAAAAATCCATGCAACACGATCGGTAATTATCGAATGTACATTGGCCGATTATTTTACACAGGGTAAAGAAATATGGATGTTTCTAAATGTTATACCTTTATATCTCGCACACTTCGAGGAACTACACGCTGTTGAAGCGTACACCGGCAGAAAATACCATTGCTATGATTACTCGTATTCAATGCAGAAAAAAGAGACATAAAGTCGTAATTGCAGGAAGGACAATTCATAGCAAAGTCCCAGATAGAATGGTGATATACAAGTAAGTGTGATATGTATTAACCTACATGTAAATCGTGTGACGAAACAGCTCTAAGACTTCATCAGTTCTCGAAGGAAGATTCGGCACGTGATTTCTTGCTTAACAAGCTACGTTGTATAAAGTGGTGAATGGTGTATAAAGTTGAACATAGATATATTCCTGATCTGAGAATGTTGGCATAATTTAACTTTAGTCATCGGCATAACTTAACAATCGCCAACTCTATATCTCGGAAACACTCGTCGTCAAAAAAAACAAAAAACGAAAGAACCAGACGCCAATGCAACATGATCATCAACGTGGATGCAACCAATAAATTTAAAGAAATTGCTAATCTGTCGGAAATGCATGTTCCGATCGAACAAAGAAAGGCACAAAAGAAAGAAGGACACTGCATGAAAACGACTATAATCTACAAACAAGCAGCCAGAGGATGCTACATGCAGGTCCCCCGCCGAAATGGCAGCAATATTTTTTAGCATTGTTGGTCTCAGAGGATATACTTGAGGCTGGCAACTGCTACTTCAAAGGCGTTGCATGCAGAAGGTTCTTTCTGCATGCCTCCCCAAGTTTTAAGATCAACTCAGAATGGCTGACTGAACGTTGACTGCTGTTGTAATATAGTTCCTATGGGAATTATGAACCGAGATGCAACCCCAAGCGACATCTCAAGGCATATTATCTGCCAATCAAATTTGACGAGAATCTGAAGGCGTCCTCAACTTATTGGCCGGAAACCAAATTTTGAATTTGCTACCAGGTGTCGCCACCTGTAGGTGCAAGTGGGCGAAACGCAATCCCAAGCGCCATCTCTTGGCATGGTATCCGCATACGAACTTTCGGAAGAATCTGAAGAGCGGTCTTGAAGTTATTGACCGGAAACCAAATTTAGATTTTGCCACCTGTAGGCACAAGTGAGCGAAACACAATCCCAAGCGACATCTTGTGGTATATGAATACCAAATTTGAGAAGAATCCGATGAGTAGTTGTCAAATTACTGCCCAGAAACAAATTTCGGATTTTTCCACCAGGTGTCGCCACCTGTAGGCAGAAGCAGGCGAAATACAATCCCAAGGGACATCTCATGGCATGGTATCTGCATACCAAATTGGAGAAGAATCCGATGAGAGAAATCAAATTTTGGTTTTGAGTAAGCGCAAGTGGGTGGAACGCAATCCCAAGCGACATTTTATGTCATGGTATATCCACACCAAATTTAAGAAGAATCTGAAAAGCAGTTCTCAAGTTATTACCCGGAAACAAATTTGTGTTTTTTTTGCCACCAGGTGGCGCCACCTTGAAGTACAAGTGAGCGAAAGGCAATCAAACGCAACATCTCCTAGCATGGTACATGCATGCTAAATTTGAGGAAATTCCGATGAGCAGTTCTCAAGTTAATTGTCGAAAACAAATTTTGATTTTAACACCAGGTGGTGCCACACTTAGGCACAAGTAGGCGAAACGCAATCTCAAGCGACATCTTATGTCATGGTATTACCCGGAAACAAATTTGGGATTTTGCCACCAGGAGGCGCCACCTGTAAATGCAAGTGCCTAATTTGGGATTTTGCCACCAGGAGGCGCCACCTGTGAATGCAAGTGCCTGAAAGGCAATCCCATGCAACATCGCCTGGCATGGTACACGCATGCTAAATTTGAGAAGAGTTCGATAAGCATGCAGTTTTCAGGTTATTGGCCGAAAACAAATTTCAGATTATGTCACCAGGTGATGTCACCTGAAAGCAGAAGTGGATGAAACGCAATCCCAAGCAACATCTCATGGCAAGGTACAGTGTATGCATGGCTAATTTGGGAAGAATTCCATGAGCAGTTCTCAAGTTATTGCCCGGAAACTTTAGAAGTTGCCACTAGGCGGCACAACCTTTAAACTCAATTCTAAGCGACATTTCAAAGCGTTTCAAAGTTATCGCTTGCAGCACAAAAGAGCAGAAAGAACCCTATTGGCGCCACCTACAGGCAGAACTTCCTGAAACGCAATACCAATCAACATCTTGTCACAAGAAATGTATATGCCAAATATCGAAGAAATTCGACAAAGCATTTGGAAGAAATCGCTTGTGAAGAATTTGAATGGACAACCACGGACATGCACAAAAGATTTGAACAAGACCCAGTGGCATCACCTTGAGGTGGATCTTGCTGAAACGCAATGCCGAATTTAGGGAGAATCCAACTAAGCGTTTGGAAGTTACCACTTGTAGAAAATTCAAACATCCACGGACACAAACGGACATAAACAAACATCCACGGACACAAAGAAGCAAGAACGATTTTAAAGTCCCCGGCCGCGTTGCTGCGGTGGACAATAATCGATCTAAATGTCAAGACCCTTTCTCGATGTATCCCTGCCCACTTCATGGGCTTTTTTGAAATAATGGTATGAATATATACAGTTGAGTTCCAAATTTGAATTACCCTGCACCAGTGTAAAAAAAAACACTTATCTACACACATCGACTACTAGGGAATGCGATTGATGGAAAGACCCAAATAGAAGAGGTTGTGCAATCAAGTGACGTATGTATTAACCTACATCGCATGACCAAGCAGGTCGCATGACTAATGCGATCTCATTAGACTAAAATCGCGCAGCACAAGACAAAATGTGTGACAAGTATCATTCTATGAGAAAAATTTGATGAAAGGCATTTGATTATTTACATAAATGACAGCCCGGCGCATTGCGTTTGTTTTCGTCGGTCTCCTAGATGATCTCGCGTACATTTATATTGAGGCATTTGTAATACCGAGTGAGCACTGGACAATTACTTGCCTATATTCACAAACAGGGGCACCAGAATAAAAGTACAGTTGACTGAGTTTAAAAAAAAAATTATTTCTTGATGCTATATCAAGTATGTTGTAAATGGACATCTACAACATAGGAAATGTGTTTCCCTGCCAGATCACTCTTCCTGTATTTAACGTGTTCCACCTCAGACCTAAGGCCAAGAGTAAATGTCCTCCTAGTGCATCCCCAGTCTGATTGTAGCCACATCACGTCTCTGAAATGCTGAAATCAGAGCATATTTTGCTGACAAATATTCTGAAGACGATTATTAAATCATGATTAATTAGCTCATTAACACACAATGCCATTGACAGACCCAAGTACACACGGAAAAAGTGAAAACTGAAAATCTTGTCTGTCTCTGTTTACCTTGGTACGGAGTCAAGCGCCTTCGATGATGAATCAAGAATTGAATGCGTTCTTTGGCATTGCGTTAGGGCATGTATTTATATTAAACCCCTGGGGTTAATCGTCTACCTTTAACTGGCTGCAGTCTATAGGATGGATAGCATTATAGACGAGTATGGAAAAATCATATTAAGAGGACTAATATCAGGTGTGGAAGAAAAATTCAGAACATCGTTTATTTCTTAAGTTCAGGTAAAGGTGGGTCGAAAGTTTTCTGGATTCCTGGTCACTATTACACAATCCCGTACGATCTGAACTATTCGAGAACAATTCCATGTTCGAGGCCTTCTGTTCTCGATGCACCTTTATCTTACCCTGTACCAGTGTAATGAAACACAGTTGAAAGATGTAATTATCATTTATTGTTGCTAAATGCATGAGAGAGAAAGAGAGATCTTTTTGCTCAATGCGAGAGAGAGAGAGAGAAGGGGGAAGGGGGGGGAGGGGGGTGATACGGGGAGCGGGGCATGTGTGCAGTGCCTTGGATTTCACTCGCTTGTGTATAAACTTTTAACCAACTATTACTGGTGCAATACTGGTCTGTGTGCTTCATTAATTCAATTCGATCTCGACCATTTTATGCGAATAATGAGTCTACCACAATTGGTTGCGGTGGTCTTGGTGACCAATAATATACATATGCAAACTGTTCATCTGCATAGTTTTTGTACGAAAGTTTCTCTCCACTGTGCACTCTGTACTATAGTCGGTCACAATGGTTCCATTCGAGCAAGTGTTATTGTTTTACCTGTATCAAACCGACTTTAAGCAAAATATCTTACTTCATCAACCCAAAACTCCACAGACGAGAAGATAAAAGCACTGTTTAATTATTTACGTGTCTTTTTATAATGTCACGAAAACAACGATAATGTGATGAACAAGATGACTGAAGATATCTTCCGGATAAAGGTCGAAATTGAACCCGATTTGGCTATTCTTTGTCTTTTTTCATGTACCAAGATCTCATTCAATCTGAATGGGGGAACTACAATCCAAGAGACATAAAATTTGTTGCTTCCATGTTCGGTTGATAATTATTTTCTATATTATATCGGATTATATGTGATGCGAATGGTCCTCGGAAGCATAGGTTTACATACTCCGGCAACTCCGCTGCTTTATTTCACATTCCGCTGTGGCACGTGATCATCAGCTCCAAATCATGACGTAATCGATAGCTCATCAAATTGGTCGTTACATGTATATGAGCGCTTAGTTGTGGTAAACAACAGAGTAATTCTCACTCGATTTGCAAGCTGCAGTTGGGAAACCTTGTATAGATTTTGGCAAGAGCGAAATATGCACCTATAAAACCTGAATTTTTTTTAGAGAAAATTCGCCAAAGAAAAACATTGGTCCAGAAGGGAACCGACGATTATTACCCATGCTTGTTTAGCGACGTTCAGCTGCTGCATTCAAGCGGAGCGAATTTTCGGGGCCCGTCTTCCTGCGTACACGTGCATTGTTTCCATTCAAAGACTCGTTCTGCTATTCGTATATTTGATTAATATTAAATATGTCACACACAAGTTTCTCAATTTGTCGACTGCATCCTCGAAGACTTTCGCTAGAATGTTTCACAACAAACGCAATGACGTCTATCCTTCATTATGTATGTTCAGTGACCCGCTCGAACAACATGTAATAGTTATCGCCTGAGAGGGAGGCGTTCAAGCCGAATAAACATTCGAGCCCGTGCGAGTTGTGCACCGAGGTCGCGAAGCGGCCAAGGTGCTCAACGCACAGGCTGAGCGTTCATTCGTCTTGGAAGCCGATCTCGAAGGCGGTAACTGACTTACACACTTGCTCTAAGTCTCACACGAGGAATTCATTACAACGGAATTTGCATGTGTAAAGGTATAAATGTATGCATGTGTAAAGGTGTAAATTTTACCTGCGTTGAATGTACCTTACCGTTTCATAAAATTGATGTTCAATTTCAATTACGACAATCTATGAAGGAAAAGCTATATGAGAATGACGAAATTCACCGTTATGTTAGGAAAGAGCGCGCTTCGAAAAGTTTATCTCTGATAAGTGATGTAGACAAGAGAACAAGGAGAAATCCCGGTGACCTGTGCCTGGTTTATTTGAACGCAGCTCACCAATTTCGCGCGTAATTTTTATCAGACTTTGTTGCAGTCAAGTCTTTATCATGGGGAATAACAGTTGTTAACACATTACTCGACCGGTGTGAGAGGAAATAATGCCCCAGGCAACAACTGGGGAATAACCATGCTGTACATGTTCTATTTAGTATTTGCGGACGTTGATGATTGTTTTCCTGTCGAAGACTTACGACACATCAACATGGTTATTCCCATGCTAATTCCACTTCATCCTGTCCAACATAACAACATTACTTTAGAAATTCGTACACATTTAATCACATTTGATAGAACATAACAAATCCTCGATCACCCAGTTGTAATACTCGAATTTGTTGCTAATGTTGTTATATTAATTATGTCTTTGTATTATGGACGCGGAAATTCTTTAATGGACGACGGCTAAATAATGAATGACGGACTAGACGCTTGTATTAATATATCCCGATGGATAATCTCAGAAAACACTGGAAATCATATAAGTAATACAAACATCGGCTTGACAGACTAACATCTTCAGAACGCCAAGGATTTTTTTTAAGCCAAAGGCGGAATCTAACCATCTTGCATAGCAGACCGCGTTCCGCCCACTTTTAATTCAGTGTTTCCAAAGTTGCCACGCATTTGGGATATTTGATGGTAGATGAATACGCATATTTTCGATAAGTTATGAAAATTAATAAATCTAATTATTTTTCTTTCAAATCGATTTTTTACTATTGTTCTTTTATATTTATAAATTCTCATAATTTATTGAAAATGTGTGTATTCATCTACCATCAAATATCCCAAAGTCCAGGCAACTGTGGAGTTTTCGAATCTGTTGTCACGATCGCCATGGTAGCGGTAAACAAGTGATCTGATTGGTCAATATACACAGGATGTTGCTATGCTGATTCAGTCTCATGTCCCATAAACACGATCCATTCCCCTTGTGTCCCAGGGGTACCTTGGCTTGAGATACCTCTGGCTTTAGTCAGGAAGGTAGATTCAGTGCTTAGAGTGTCTTGATATAATTGCGATAAGTAGAGTCATTCTGCCTAGTCGTACATATAGATTGTACAGATGACAGTAATCACTCGAAGCTACTGATGCCAATTGACTTTTAGGCAGAGACTCCTTTTAGGTTATTGCTGCCCCACACCACGGTCGACCGATTCTAGAGCACAAACAGAATCATACCACGTCCATTTCATACTTGACTAAGCCAAAAGTCGATTGATACATGCGGATGATCGGTCGTGTTTGGCAATGACTAAAACGACCATTTTAAAAGAGACGTGGCAACACTAGCGTTCAGTGGATTACTGGTACATGTTTCTATTCAGACCTTGTGAGTAACAGCCATCCAAGGGTTACAATTCTTCTCCCCATTCCAGCCTCCTCGGACAAAACAGCATGAAGGGATACATGGACGCCATTTGTCTATTTACTAGCAAATCGATATAGGATCTTGGTGGATCAAGGTAGAGCATTCAATAGGATGCCAAGGAATCAACAATGTTATATAGATTAATCAACAACGTTATATAGAGTAATAAACAATGTTATATAGAGTAATCAACAATGTTGTATAGAGTAATTACAACGCATATAAGGGAAGTGGGAAGAGGTGCCGACATACTGACAGAGCCACATGACTTCACAGTATAGTCTTCTGCTTAACCTATTCTAAAGCACATACCAAGAATCTAACGACTCGTGATATGTGTTGTATCTCAGGTACGCTTTTATTGTACCTGTTCATTTGGCAACTTGGATGACATGACCACACGGCCCGTAGCACCGGCATAAGCGGTATTAGATACAAATCTAGAGAGCTATGATGGAAATGCTCTAACAACTCGTATATTGGTAACTGATGAGCTGTGTCGCTGTGACAACTCGAACACTGGGGATTGGTGAGCTGTATCGTCGTCAGATGAAAATGACGACATTTAACACAAAATACTAGTCTGTAAGGCCCGATGTCGATCCAGCATCAACTTCCCACAATGCCAACATATATCAAAGACCAAAAGGTCTGTACCTTTTGGACCAAAAGTTATTTACCGCAGACATATCAATCACTAAGCCAAGATAAACAACCTGTGATACTAGATGTCCATAAGAAGCCGTAACTATGATAAATTATCATTTTTTATCTAACTTTTTGGAAGCAAGGGTAATTCTTTGTCCTTGGCAATCGCCATGATGTCGAAATTCGTTCATGGGTCAGGAATGTAGCGGACCAAGTTAATCAATCGGCATTCGTACACATTTTTCTCCAGTGCCATCACGCCTACGCTAGTCTCCAAGGAAATATGCTGCTAGCAATTCGCGGAGTCGTCTGTTTCACGACCGTTGGTGCCATCTGTACCCGTTGTCCAGGTAAACGATTCATTGTATTCAACAGACTGAATTGAGAATAATTAGCTCTATTAGGTTGCCGGAGGTTTATGATAGGAATTATTTCTGCTATTCAGTTGTATAAACTACGGAAGAACGGTATTGTTGTTTGGCTAATAATGTTTCATTACGTGAAGGTTTAATTAGAAATTTAATGTCAAATCTGTGATGAGTTTAAAGACATTGGTCATTTCAAAGACGTCCAATGAGAATGACTTCGTCAGCGGAATGACGTCAGATTTGCCGTTGCTATGCACTGAGCAGAAGTTTTGCAGTTATCTCGTTCCTCATACAGGAAGATAATATTATTGATTTGTTGAAAAACGATTCACTGGCTCGCCCGCTGTAGCCAGTCGCCATTGTTTTGGCCAGTCGTTAGCACACTTGAGAGCAAAAAAGCAAAATACAAAATCTCATTCGGATAGGAATGATCAAGAATAAGACACGGTTAAGTTTGCAGCTAGAGAGGGAAGTTGACAAGGAACGTGTGACGGTTCGCATCTCCGGTCAGAAAACCGAGAAGAATAAATTATCTGCGATGGCATTTTGTACATCAATGGAAATTTCGATTGCGTATCCCGGAACTCAACTGATTTTCGAAAACGTTAACGTAACGTTAATTGTTGCACTTCGCGTTTAAAATTTCGTTTCTTCAATGTCGGTCTGATGAATACCGGAATTTTAAAAGAATTTGCTATATTCACAGTAAAAGAAACCAACTTGAATGAGATTAACACTCTTAAAAAAACCTTAAATAAGACAGTTCTGTCCTCTGTCATGTGTCAATAGCACAATAAATCTGAGCACCTGACAAATAGGTGTTCTCACATCAAATAGAATAATTTGCAGAACTTCTTAACTGTTCTTAGGAATTTTAAACTCCTTATGCTTCCTTTTAGTAAATTTGCAGAAATGTTTATTTTGCTTATTCAAGAAAAGCCTTAAATAAGTAAAAGATGGGGGCCACACAAAAAACGATTTCTTATGAAATTAAGAAAATGTAAGAATAATTAAGAATATGTCAGAAATAATTTCTTGAGGGGCTCCCACTTTTAACTTATTCAAGACTTTTGTTAAATCAGAAAAATAAACATTTCTGCAAATTTATAAAAAACAACAACAACAGAGCTTTAAATTGCTAAGAACAAACGAAGGAGTTCTCAAAACTTATTTATCAGGTGCTTGAATTTCTTCTGCTTTAGAGCACAAAACTGTGATTTCTTGTTTAAGAATTTTTAAGAAACTTAAATTCATTCGAGCAAAAATCCAAGAATTTTTGTTAATAGTGTTAAGATTAGTATGAATGTTTCTGACGAAGATTTCCAATGATAGACACGGTTCTTAGTGTTGTGCTCTATCCGACTCGTAACATAGGTAGATGGCATAGATACAAGTAATCAATGGACGCCAAAGATATCAACTGACCTTCACAACAAGACGCCTTTTAGGTTACTGTTGAACCACACATAGGTTCGAACGATTGCTTAAACCAACAAGTCGGATGGTACAATGACAATGACTTTGGCGATTATTTCAAACGAGACATGATAATACTGTGGCTCAAAGTATTACAAATACGTGAGCAAGAATGGTCCAGCTGTTGCTATTCTTCTTCGCATTTCCTTCGCAGACACGTCTGATCGAACGGCATGAGCGGAGATGTGCGGAGAGCCGCATGTCTGTTTAACTAGCAGATAGGATCTTGTCGGATTATGCTAGAACATTTGCAGTGATGCCGATGGCTCAGTAGTGTGGATAACATATAGAAAGGTCTATTTGGAGTTATAATTTAACCACCTATGGACACCCATGTTTATCAATCCAAGATATACCTTCCCCAATATATAAACGGAAGTGAGCAAACGTGATAATGAAGATTAATTGTTGGCATACTTTTTCTGTATGTCCAGAGAGAGATAGAGGAAATTCAAGTGAATAATAACATAACTTCAAAATTGCGAATTTGTGTGCTAGAATATACCGAACGTAAATCAGACAAGATAAGCACTCCAATGCCATCACACCATATAGCCAGTGCCATCACGCCATATGACCAAAGCCAACACGCCCATGCTTCTCGTATATATGGAAAGTTGCAGGTAATTCAATGGCCAGTGTTACAGCAACGGAGAAAAGAGGCCTAAATTATTGATCTTTCAATCTGAGAAGATTAGAATTACGGAAGACATCTTCTCAGATCTGATAGATGCTAATAAACTGGCTTTTCAATCTGATAGATCGAATTTCAAAAGGAAGAAACTCGAACGTAATTCATGTCTAATTATTTAAGAGCGCATTACGCCTAAGCTTGCTGATGAATTCGCCAGTGACGACACCTATAGTAACTGGCAGTGACAAAGCAAACAGATGTGTGTATTCAACTCACTTAATCAGTTATGTGCCTTGCTATTCTCTGATGGGCATTTGAATCTGCGTCAAATTGGTTATTTAACTGGAGATGGAAAGGCATTTTCATCTTCATAATATCCATTGTTAACCACAACATTAGGACAATGAAGGTAGTATTCAGTAATATTGTTTCATATAGCACAGGGCATACTTTGCTGGAGCATAAAGTAGCATGATACATAAAACTTGTGGCATAAATTATTTAATGATACCGATATATCAATAGAAATCTGAAATATCATTCACAAAGAAATAGAAACTCATGTTAAATATATACCCACATAATCTTTGAGATATCATTCATTATTATCGAATAATTTACTAGACTTAGTCATGTAATAATTTCCGCGAAATACGTGATATGAATTCGATAGAAGGATACGTTTCTCAGCCATAATGGACATAATCAAAAAAGAACTTCAGCATCTTTATCTGTGATCCTTACTCCGTTAGAGAGGCTTGATTACCAAGAAGCTTACCTAGTTTTCGGTTACTGTAGACGAATTATCTCGTTATTTAGTTGTCTAGAATCCAGTTTCAGATCCACTAGTCAGACTAATTACGACCTAACAAAAAATTCATGTCATACTACTATATGCACCAGGCAAGCCTATATACAGTGCAGTGGAATAACATACACTCTATTATCAAACACAGAGGATATCATAATTAATGAAAGCTAATACTGCCAGATGACTCTCAAACAAAGACGCCTTTTAGTTTATTGGCGTACCACACCTATTGGTCGAAGGATTCCAGGACAAAAACAAAAGACCATTAAACTCAACATAACAAGTGTGAAGGAAAAGACACTGACAAGTAGTACTGACAAGGAGTCATATGACCCAGCAGAGGTGTGGGGTCATGTCATTTTTATATCATATTTGATGAAGCGATACTTGCGGACAGAAAGCCGTGTTTCCTAGTGATCTGCACTGTCGTTCAGATGAGGGGTGGCGAGGCTCTCCTCCGAAAGTTAATTAATATGTTTTGCCGGCATCATTAACTTGGAGCGATATGCAAGAGGTGAGAAAAATTTACGACTTCTGGCGACTTAAAAGCAACCATATGACTCTACGGGAAAGCTTCCCTAGGCACCTCACGCTCAGAATCTGCGTCAAATTGGTTATTTAACTGGAGATGGAAAGGCATTTTCATCTTCATAATATCCATTGTTAACCACAACATTAGGACAATGAAGGTAGTATTCAGTAATATTGTTTCATATAGCACAGGGCATACTTTGCTGGAGCATAAAGTAGCATGATACATAAAACTTGTGGCATAAATTATTTAATGATACCGATATATCAATAGACAACCTATCTGAAATATGATTGACAAAGAAATAGAAACTCATGTTAAATATATACCCACATAATCTTTGAGATATCATTGATCATTAACGAATAATTCACTAGACTTAGTCATATAATAATTTCCGCGAAATACGTGATATGAATTCGATAGAAGGATTACATGTTTCTCAGCCATAATGGACATTTTTAATCAAAAAAGAACTTCAGCATCTTTATCTGTGATCCTTACTCCGTTAGAGAGGCTTGATTACCAAGAAGCTTACCTAGTTTTCGGTTACTGTAGATGAATTATCTCGTTATTTAGTTGTCTAGAATCCAGTTTCAGATCCACTAGTCAGACTAATTACGACCTGCGGTAACAAAAAATTCATGTCATACTACTATATGCATCAGGCAAGCCTATACAGTGCAGTGGAATAACATACACTCTATTATCAAGCACAGAGGATATCATAATTAATGAAAGCTACTACTGCCAGATGACTCTCAAACAAAGACGCCTTTTAGTTTATTGGCGTACCACACCTATTGGTCGAAGGATTCCAGGACAAAAACAAAAGACCATTAAACTCAACATAACAAGTGTGAAGGAAAAGACACTGACAAGTAGTACTGACAAGGAGTCATATGACCCAGCAGAGGTGTGGGGTCATGTCATTTTTATATCATATTTGATGAAGCGATACTTGCGGACAGAAAGCCGTGTTTCCTAGTGATCTGCACTGTCGTTCAGATGAGGGGTGGCGAGGCTCTCCTCCGAAGGCTTATTAATATGTTTTGCCGGCATCATTAACTTGGAGCGATATGCAAGAGGTGAGAAAAATTTATGACTTCTGGCGACTTAAAAGCAACCATATGACTCTACGGGAAAGCTTCCCTAGGCACCTCATACTCAGACCCAGAAATACGGTGAATTCTCGAACGTAACCTTAGTATGTCAGCCGCGCTTTTATTGCAACTGTTCATGTAGAGACGATGAAGTATCCACACGTCCTCTAGCATCGGCGTAAGCGGAATTAGATACGCTAGCTCGGGAGCCGTGATGACAGATCAGCTCAAACAACTCATCTGATGTTATTATTGACGGCATCTCTCTTGCGAGAATATGGTTTTTTAATATACCTGCTTGGAGTTCTCTGTTAATCTGGCTGATGAATTATATCTTTCGATCGTGGACACAAAAAATATTCGTGGACGATGTTTGTCTACTGAATGTTAGGTCTAACTTTAGAGCTAGAACATGATTCAATTCAGAATTTGTGGGCACCAGGTATCCAAGGGTTTCATTGCTTCCTACGGCCCCTGTCTCTTCGGCTAAAACGACATAAAACGATACATGAACGATATTTTTCATTTCACGACCAAATCGATCGGATTCGCCAGGTCTTATGAGCTGGCTAATATATATTTTAATACATAAACTACGTAGAAAATTATGGCCCCCTGAATGTTTTTACAAAAAGAAACCTTCTTGTGTGTTAGGAAAATAACGGATCACTCCGCTAGACTACTGCACCTCTTCGCTGTAAGGACACAACTGATACTGTCTTATGAATGATGCCATTTGCCCTGCGTGTAACAAAACGGTAGTCTCTTTCCAACTCAGTGGGTTCATCTGGACAAACGAGATGGGACAAGACACACAGGGCAGCTAGATGGTTCTGATTATTTGCCTTCTGTTATATTGTTTTCTTTCCTTTCATATATGAAAATCTTCGATTTAGATATATGACGTTCATGGCACCCTTTAGTACCATTGATCATTAATGTTTAGTTGAGTATGTTTTGTCAAGTAATTCCACGAAATACTGATACGAATCTGAGAGAGAGAATTAAGGTTTAATGTCACGTTCAGCAATATTTCAGCTTTTTAGCGACGAAATTCTAAGTACTCAAGCCGATAACTTAGTAATCCAACACATAAAAACATAAACACATTAAAACTTATGCAACAAACCGATTTCTCTCAAATAACCTAAGATGCAGTCCTCCCTCACCCACTAAAAAATCTTCCAAAGTAGTCGCTCGATAAAAAGCATCTCCCACAATCTTAAAATCTATGCAGTCGATAAGGATATGTTTCAACGTGAGATCTTCGTGGCATGGAATACACCTTGGGACTGGCTCTTTTTTTAGTAAATATTCTTGAGTTAATTGTGTATGGCCGATTCTACATCGCCTGATCATGGCTTGATCGAAACGTTTCTAGCTGTTCAGATGAGTATAGCCTACCGATTTTTTTGAACTCATGAAGCTTGTTATTGTTCACAGCATCGATTCGCAGGTATACTACCCCGGAGGATCTTTTTTTAATGAGGATTTTTTTTTAGTTTTTCATCCTCTGTGACTCTTGGTTCGTTGGAATGCATGGCGACCGAATAATTCGGTGTATAATTAAGGTTCTCCTTCTTTGACTCAATGATCAGTCCTGGATTCTTATAGCCTACAATTTGTTTCAGCATGATTGCCATATAAACATAGGAAGAATATAAAATTCTCTCTCCGTCTCTCTCTCTCTCTGATGAATATTTATATAGTGCAGAGGACAGACAGTTCTTAGTCTGTTGTTATAGTCGTGCCAATTAGAGTCAGACAATCTAGCTCGATAAGTAGAAGCTATTACTGACAATTGACCCTTAGGCATTCATCACTGTACCACACTGAGGTCGACTAATTGCAGAACAAACAAAAAAATCAAGTCGTCGTTAGTGCATACATTATTAAGTCAGAAAATTTAACCGTGTTTAACTAGGACTTAATAAGTGACCCTTTCGAAAGGCTCTTCGTGAACAGGATTTCTGAAGCATGATTCAGATCAGACCACTGAACATCCGGGGTACAATGGTTGCTCATTCTTTTCGCATTCCCCAAGGCTCGCCAGACAACACCTGCAAGGAATGATACAACCACAAGTTCTTGCCAACAAATGGGGTGAGATGTTAACCAATCATGCTAAATCATATACAGGGTATACGCTGTGGTGTGGACGGACCAACGGGTTAGCAATATAATGTTCTGTTAAATAAACAATATAAATAATTTGCTGCAGATTGCTATGAAGAACAGATTGGAGACAATACGGAAGAATTTTCGTACTGTGATAAAAGCAATGTAGTATCACACTAATAATAAAAACAGTAGATAGTTCCACTTCAGTGCTATGTTATCAGGCACTAAAGCTAAACAAAATCCTAAATTATTGTGATGGGAATTTCCACTCCATTTTAATACCACAAAATTCTCCATTTCTTTACTGAGAATATAGAGAGCCGCTTGAGTTACTGAATATTTGCAATATTGTCTTCAAAGATATGCCGATCAGGACAGCTGTCAAAACGGTCGTCTGCTTGATCCCACCCAGTCGCGCCATGTACGACAAACCCGAAAAACTGGCATGGAAATCGATTATGTACCTTCTGTTTCCGATAGACATCTGTCTAAACACAGGATGGTTATATGGCTGCATATAAAACTGCCTGGCGTCTCCTCCATCAGTTCACTTTTAAAAAAATAGTTAAATTCACTGATCAGATTGTCGCTAAATGCTTTGAATCAAAATTTTACTTGACAAAAACTCTTTTTTGAAAAAATAAACTAGTTTGTTTAGTCACTAAACTAGTCTCATTGTAATTTCGGTCTGTGGACAAACTAATCATCAAATGTTGGTCAGGTGAGAGTTTTTTGTAAGAATATCACGTATTATCCGTCTCAGATAATTATTATTTTGGACTGTATTACCTTCAGAGGATATAACTCAATTTGAACTCTGATATTGCTTCTCGAAACAGTGAAATTGGGCAACTTCACCTTGCTGTTGCTGCGAAACTTTTCGAAAAGAGGCACGCTGACCTAATATATTAGGTCCCCTGTTAGGATAGTAGATCCGTTCTTACGTGTTTTGAATACTTTCAGTTATTTGTGGATGTACGTTGAGTTTCGCGAAATTGTGGTCCAAAGGTATGTGAAAATCTGGGCTTGTAATCTGTGGATTTACTGCGCTACCAACGTTGAAATTATTCTCAGTTTTGCTGATATTTTAGGTTCAGACTGGTGCCATTACGTCATGTACGTGCTGCCTTACAGGAGGCTCTTCTCGGTCGTTGCCGGTCGGCGGGAAATATACGACAGACCTATTGCAGAAGTTTCGGTCCTCAAGACGACAAGGGCTTGTGCGCGATATTATATATTATAACGCAAGGTCGTTTGTTGACTCGGGAGATGATGTCTACAAAACCCGTTCCAGATATATAGATTCCAGCTCGGCTCCGACATTTCTCGAAGACTTAGAATGATGACAACAACAATGAATTTCTGATGATATATATAGTTTTATTATATGCATTTTCGTTTCAAATTACAACATTTCACATAGTTTGTGAACTCTATCGGTAGACTCTACTCATCATGCAGGTGATGGTAGGACAGTATGATAGTATAACTGTAATTTGGAAATGGCAGACATTCTCTTTTATACTGCCATAAATGAATGGATGCAGTGTCAAACTCATCAAACTCTCAGCACAGTTATGACAATGAAACTGGCTAACTGTCTCCAAACCAAAACATACCAATCAAACGTGGGTGCAGTGCGTTTACTTATCCACGCCATTAAATCATACAGTTGAATACCGAAGATCGGATCTGACGCCTACTAGAAATATAGTGAAGTAAAATTTTACATAGAAGATAAGTGCCAATGCTTGACCCTATAGGTCGTTGGATCGCATGTTTCTGTTAATATGCAGCATTCAGAACCAAAAACAATTCCCTCATGCCAATCTGTCAGTCTCTAATATAACATGTACTGCACAGCATATACGAACCGATAATAAGGCACAGTATGTAAGCTTATGAAATCATGAATTTTCACTCAAGTCGAAATAATGAAAAGTCAGTATAATAAAATTGACGAAAGTGTGGTAGCTAAGAAATTCCATATTTCACACTATGTTGATTTGTTGGCTAAAGCAAGAAATCGAGATAGAAGAAGTAGAAGAGGCAAACGTCGAATTTCCGTAAATGGTATGTGACGTATAATTCCACAACTGTTGCGGACCGAGTTGTACGTTGTGATATGTTGGCTATTAACGAGTTTACTGTGGAATTGTTCTCAGCCACTATTAGTCGAGTTTCAGTGAAACTTCAGTGGATAACTTCTTTCGTTAAAGATGAGGTGCGAAGTGTTTTTGTTGGCAAATACGGATCAGCTGGATGCTTTGCTGTATCAGACAAAAAATCGACGATTGCATAGTGTTGATTATTGCTCCCGGTCATGCGATGAAATGTTCCCGGTTCGACTCTGTTGGGGATGCCTCGCTGTGGTGTCTGACAATCGTGTGAAGCAGACGGATATGATCGTGGTGATACTGCGCATAAAGAATCGACTGTGACTGTGGAGAAACCTCAAATATGCTATACTTCTGTTGCGAAGAGATCGTTGGGCGTAAGGGGGGTGAGAAGTTTGTTTGAGGTATGGGAGTTGAAAAGGTGCAACCTGTTGAAGCGCGGAGAAGTAAGTGAGATGAGATTGCGCAGAATCGAAGTAAGGGAGGGCAGAATTTAGCAGTTGGGAGTAATTTTTGCCCAAGTGGTTATTTCCCCCGGGACTTCTTCAATTGCTTCATGAACATACGCGGGAAAACACGAGCTATTCAAGAGGCTGTCTAAAATTGTGCAGGAATGTGACGGAGATAAATTGAACATGTCATCGGGCCGCCCGAGCAGCAATCATTGACCCATCAATTTCTGTTTTAGATATTTGATTTTTGAATATAGATTGAAGTGGTTCGTCTCTCCCTCTCGCTCTCTATCCTGATATATGAAAATTTCATCGGACGCCTTGATTCATCTTTAAATGTATGCCATATTTCTGAACTATCACCAAGGCAATGTAAACTACGTAGCACTCTCAGAATCTTAATGACAATGCAACAGTACGTGTCACACCGCTCAGTTTGCCCGCGCATTTTTGACGAATCAATTGAAGAAGTCTCCGGGAAATAACCACTTTGGCAGGACTTACGCACAATTGTATAATCTCAGTGCGCAATGCAACATGTAACAGCTTTTGTGAAACCAAAGACGGACAAAGATGAAAAGCTCTCACTCAAAGAATCATTCTTTTGATCATCGCCCACTCTTTTTGTCTTCTTATCTCTAAAGTGAACCCAAGGGAACCAATTACCGTAAAAATAAATCTTGTTTACTAATAATAGAATAATTATTGGGGTCCTCTTTTCTTTCAAGAATTTACGACCGCTTTTATCAATACCCAACAGACCGAACCAGCCATTAATTTGGAGACAGCGTTGGTTACATCAGCGAATTATTTGTCTGAAGCAGCAGAGGTGAATGAGTAGACTTCAGCATATAATCGCCTGTGATGTTAAGAGACCACTCTCCACTGATCTGGGATAACACGTTAATGAGTCCATTAAGCAATATTGTCTTACTACTTTCTGTCATTTCACGTACGTAAACCAATTGCAGTCTAATCAACTAACCACCATATCTGTGCAGCACGAACTGGTCGGCTAGCAATGTATTTATACTACTACTTACCAGAACGTCTATTTGAAATTCGAACGAGTATTAAACGTCTAAGTCGCCTAGTTGAATTCGAAGTTGATACGGACACACAGACATGACAGATGTTCCATTGTTCTCCGCAGATGTTGGTGGTGTTTGATTGGCTCAATACACATATTGTGTATAGAAGACCGTTGATCTGAGGTCACTGCGAGATTCAAGGGCTCACCCAGTTCCATTCTTAAGCATTCTGAACTCGGGGCTCATTGGAGCAAGGCTGATATTACCGGCGTCTTGGCGTATATATAGGGCTGCATGAATCGTCATCGTATAATCGTATTATACGCATAATATCTCTTTATTTTTCGGATCTTTCCAGATAAAACACAAACATCAGAACAACGGTGATAATAGGTTTACATAACGGTCATTTTCTCATTGAATTAACGCTGAAAAGACGGCATGGTGTTGCATCACATATTTATGAGTTTCAATACTGTTAGAATATGAGCGTCGAGGTTTGCTTGATACCATCGTCTGATGTTTTTCAAAGTGACGTCATTATATAACAGATATATTGTTGAAAATGACGTTAATCAGTATTCACTCAGTCACTCACTCACCCTTCTCAACGTTAATGCAATGAGCAAAATAATCATCATATAATGTTTGCGTGAAACCATATACCGTCTGAGATTCATAGACGAGACCATCAAAGTATAGCACTAGATCGACAGCAGTAGTAAATATCTGTAGGCATTTAAAGCACTCGTCTACCTCCGCTTTCACAAATAACTGAGGATTTGATATGCACCTGTATGAAGTGACAGTCATAATCGGGTAAGTAAAGAAACTGTAATTTCCCAAAGAAATCCACAAGTAAAAAGACAATACTGCCACTCTACATTCACAGGATGGCTTCAGCTTTATGTGTGCCAAGAAGACATATAGTCCTTAGAAGAGAGAAGATATTAATGTTCGACACAGAGAAGCCATCGAAGAACCATGAAGCTCGCATCTTCGCTTCGATAACGTTTGCATCCTGAAAATAGAAATGTATCGAGGTCACCCACAGCAGCAGTCTTCATGCGGGGTATAATCCGTGTTCATCTATCATAAAGTGTCAGGTGCGTTTGGTTGTATCGGTGGGAGGAAATTGTGTGAAGCGTGCCTGGAATGTTAGGTGTGGCATTAACGCAGGAAGTTTCATTTGGCGCTTAACAAGTTAAAGCATCGATCCATCTTAGGATAGAAACCTACCATGAGACGCTTACTCGGTTTCTCTAATCTGTTTTTTTATTTTTATTTGACGTCCTTGAAATCTAACCACCCAGGCGTGCGTACGTCACACTGGCGCGGATGGCAACCTATAAGTTCTCTTGTGAAGGGCTTAGCTATTTCAGGTTATCGCCCTCAGCCGAGTTTTTTCCCGTTTCTATTTCATCCTGTGGAGGTTTTCTTTGAAAGACATTGCGTACTATTACAGTTGCACCCGAAATAAAACCGCAATAAATATACCTTGTTTTTGTCCACACTGGTCCTTCTATCCCTCCACCAACTTTTAATTCTCAATACTCCCTCATTCTAGAGATATCACAACTCCAATCGATTTTACACAATTTTCAAAAACCGAGTGCTGGAGATGGGCGACATCAACAGAAATAGACATGTCACTTGATTGGTCAATTCAAATTACAGGGGACTTTTGCAAACAGCGGTTAGGTTAAATTTGTTATTCCCGAACATGCCTCGAAAGATATATCGCGTCTGGCGTATCATGATGTAGGCATACACTTAGTATATTAAAACAATTTACTAGAAATCAACGCTTTGATCTGAATCATTGATGAAACCACTCTCAACCTGTCACTGAAGCACACACTAATGTAAAACAAAACAAAAACGACGTATTTCCGACTGGATTTCCAGGCTTAATTTGGGAACGAATTGTCAAGGGGAGATTGCATTCCGGAGTGGAGAACAACAACAACGCCTCATCCACACGACAATAAACGTTTCAAGTCCAGGATTGCATGGACGCGATTTCTTTCTACCTGGATCAAATGGAATTTTGACGAGACCATTTTCTATTCAGGTATATGGTCCTGTATGTCAGAATCAGAAGTGACCTTTCTCACATTACAGGACAATGAGGTGTAGATAAAAAAGAATGGTAAATGATGTTGAGTAAGAGCCTTCACCTATACTCCTCAAGTCCCTGTACTGATGTTGATCAACACCGTTATTCGGCATTGAACCAGTATTACCACCTAAAGGCCAACACCAATCTTAGGAGTGAAGCCATATTCAGCACCCTTTGTTATTGTTGACCAACAACGTTATGTGATGTCGAACTGGTCTTAACAACATTTCTTGATGTTAATGACTGGTCAACACAATAGAGAGTCCAACAAGATTCCCTCGAGAGACCAACACGACCGCAGTCAAACGGAGGCATTTTCCACGAAACCTGACACTCATCACTATTCAGTGTAGAATAAATAAATTTCTCTTACAGATTTCATAATTGTATGTTGTTGAAGTTTTGGGAACCTGCTGCTCAACTCTAGAGAAGGAGTCGAACACACCTCTCGTGAAAGGTTACAGTTTTTCGTTGGCGGAGATCCACGAATGGATCTGCATTGACCAATCATATTGTTTGGAATCGATATCTAGTGTATGTCATGTCAAATTAATATCCGAAGGCCCTGTATCTTATAGAAATGTTGACATATTATGGCATAAATTATCATATTGATACCTCAGGCTAAGCTGTGTATCACTAGAATAGTAGTAACCATAACCGGTTTGCTAAAGAAACTACCAATGTCCCCAAAAAATACATTTGCAGGATGGCTCCAATCGTTCACAGAAGAGACAAGATGTTAACGGTGAACAAATATAACCCGTTGAAGAACCAAGTAGCTTGGCAACGATAAAGCTGGCATCTGGGAAATTCGAATATTCGAGTTGACCTACTCCTACCCTCTCCGAGGAGACAATAATCCTCTTCCCTATGTCATACAATGTCAGGTGCGTTTGGCTGTATCAGTCGGGGAAATTGTGTGAAGCGTGCCTGGAATGTTAAGTGTGGCATTAACACACGATGTCTCCCTTGGCGCTTAACGAGTGAAACCATCCATCCATCTTAAGAAAGCTACCATAAGACGCTTACTCGCATTCTCTTGCCCTGCTCAGACAGATGGTGAACCGAACCGTCAAGGCATGTATGACGAGGGTGTAAGGTTCTCGCTTCACGATTACGTACCCATCGGCGCGATTAAGTTCTACTCAGAACAAATATAGATTTGACAGGGTAATACACATTTCCTAGATCTAATCAGGCAAATGAACTGGTATGGTTAAGTCAGGATGTGATCCTTCTTATATATCCGCTTATATAATCATCCGATATCCAGAATGAAATATTCCACCGAGCAAGTCTGATACCTAGTCTCTTCGTTTAAAACGATGCAAGAACACGATACCAGCGCGATGTATTTTATGTTAAATTACAAACAGATACATGTAGCTACATACATGGTTAAGCCCCCTACCCTCTCCACTCTCTATATTCAGTATCACTTTTCCTTCAAGTAGCTTAACATTCCAATTCAAAGTACTGTAATTTCAATTCTGAAAATATCCTACCATGTTCTCTGGACAGAGAAAACAAAACGGTTCATTTCTAGAATTTTGTATTCGTTGTATTTATTTATCGGAGAGTATTTAGTCAGGACCCCCTGTAATTAAGCATGTTTGTTCAATAATGCTTGCTATATTACCATATTAATATCAGAAGTATGACAAGGGGTCTCCTGAAGAAAATTCAAACGCTCAAATCACTCGATAGGCTCAGTTTATATAAAAAGCGTAGGCCTGAATACCAGTAGCCATAGCAGGTTTGTAAAATAAACTTCAAATGTTTCAACTGAAGCCGAACACGAACCAGACGAAACAGACATTTTGAGATCAGAAAAATCTATACATGTGCTCAGAAGAGAGGAGGTGACTCTTACTGTGTCCGCATCGATAACGCTGGCATCTGAAAAAACAGGACTATTCCAGTTGACCTAATCTAACTTTTCCAAACGGAGAACAATCTGCTTCCTTCCATCATACAATGTCAGGTGTGTTTGGCTGTATCAGTTGGGGAAATTGTGTGAAGCGAGCCTGGAATGTTAAGTGTGGCATTAACACAAGGGGTCTCCCTTGGAGCTTAACGAGTGAAAGTATCGACCCATCTCGAGAAAGAAACCTACCAAAAGACGCTTACTGGGATTCTCTAGCCCTGTCTTTAAAACCTAACCATCCAGACATGCGTAGCCTACGTAACAATGGCTCTATACGGGTCTGATTACACGATTACGTCTCCATGGATGAAGTTATTTTTACCCAGGCCAAATGGAATTTTGACAGGGTAATTAACATTTCGTGGATATAATCAGGTAAATGGACCGGTGTGATTAAATCAGGATGTGACCCTCTTATGTCAATGTATAAACATCTGATGTCCAGGAATAAAATATGTTACCGGATAAGGTAAGATACCTACTCTCGTAGTTCAAAATGACATGAGGGCACAATACCAGCGTATTCTTTTATGCAAGACGGCGGACAGATATGATTATGCGCATGTTGAAGGTGAACCTCCCACTCGACCGAGCAGCAAAAACTGTCAATTTCCTTTGACTTATATTCAATATCAGAATTACCGGCTGTCCGTTACTTGTTATGTGTGGCTGTCAGTCATACACCAGTGCCAGACGACACGTAGTCTCGTCTGGTCGTCTGAGCTGTCTTACAGGGTACATTTGAATACAGGATAAGACAGGGCGATGAGGCTATATCATGCCTGTTGCATATATTTACAAATACTTAACCTATGGGTTTAGAGCTCGAGCAATTGGTCGTATCTTTTGGGTCAATAAATAATTGGAGACATCTCTTTAGCTTATTCAAATAAAACAGTGTCAATCTCCAACAGAGGGACACGCTTTTGTCAGGTAATGAGACAATGTCTCCTCCAATATTCTCTCATTATATACCCAACCCGATATACATCGTCTAGTTCATAATTAAATGTTCTCCTTAATTTACCTTCTGTTTATTACCAAAAGGTTTATACATCTACTTAGAGATCACAAAAAGTGTTTTGTAGAATATGCATTGCTGGCTTACCCACCAACATAGCAACGAGGGAAACATATTGCAAAATTTTCAGTTTTAAACCAACAATTTCAAAGATGCAATTTTATCCACACATGTCACTTAGTAGAACAGGTCCCGTAGACACAATTCACATGCCTTAAGTATAAGCATAGATAATCGTTTGGGCGTAGAAAGCTAGAACAAGGTTCCTCTCAAAATAGTGTCCTTTTTAGTACACCCAGCACAAAAGTCAATAAAAACTTTCATTATTAGCTTCCAACGTTTAGTAAAATCTCTTCTCTCAGCCACTAAACTCCCTACAATATCTCCGAAACGACGAAACGTTAAGAGCTGACGGTCAGTGACTATATAATCTATCATATTGAAGTTATTTTACGCTATTTGCATATCCCTCCGAGCAGCGAATCATGGGTAAATTCAAAATGGCGGTTATGACGGTGTGGCTGAAAAGTTGCATTTTCCCCGCTTCTTCAAAACTTGCCTATTACTGAAAAATTTCATCAAAACTATTTTCGGTTAATAATTATTTCATGATTTATTTAGCTTTTACGGAGAAAATAGCAAATAAAAAATTCATTATTATAATATGACATCATTGTAACGTTGTCATAGCAGCCATCTTGGTTTTCTAAAAAACATTTTCTAATAGAGCTTTGTGCCTAAGATATAGTGTGTGCTGTAGAAAGTTTCACTCTCCCCCAGATGAAGAAGTAATAAAATGTTTAAGGGATGAGGGGGCGAGGTGGAATGGTTACTCCCCTGGCTGCAATAATCCCCAAATCACCCACGACGTATAGGGAAAAACTTTATCTAATAAATCCCGTATGAAAGCTCCAAGAATTTGTCTCAGAATTTTTTTCCTGTATATGTTCACGGAAATTACTCCCAGGCCTAACTCGGTTGAGAGCCGAACAATCCTGTTTCTATCATCTATTTTGAAAGAAAATATCTACAGGGCTGTACATTGTTTCGTGCAATAGTAAATCAAGATAAAACATATCAATGACACTTCGGTATACTGCTGGTGGTTGAACTATGCATATTTTATCAGTATGCGACAAAGAATTAATCTGATATGACAGGTATTTGTAATGCAAAATGTGAAGAATTTCTTGTAAGAATTTAATGTATCGCTTGAGGAATCTGTAAATTATTAATAATCCGTCCAGCTGACAAAGTATATAGGTTCCATCACACTGTGGTATTCAAGTCAAGCCGGAGTTTGCTCATTTCAATACAGCCTGCTCTACCACGGTTCCAAAGGACATTCCATCAAACTGTATTCATAGGAAACATGATACGTATGGTTATCGCTCAAAAGATGCACACATAAACAAGTACACCAGCAAAAACGATCAAATCATCATCGAGATGATGAAATCATTTTGTGAGAAAGACAGATGCTGAATTCGCGACACAGGAACGGGCCCATCGAACGGATCGATATAAAATGTGTTCACACCAGATTGTTCGCCTCTTGATACAAATATGCATATAATTCGATTATATCGGTAGAGAAACAAAAACGAGTCACCGTACTACCACTTATAAATGTTATCATTCTTGGGATGTTTGGTTTTCAGGAGCTAGAAGCCTACACACCAGAGGTGCCGACGTATTACATAAATCCAAACTGATTCAGATTTATTTATCCAGTGGGTAAATAAGACTGAGGTGGATGTGGTTTTATTTAAAGTTTTACGGGCGTGAACGTCACGTGACCCTATATGCATTCTGTTATCATGGCCACAACAACGCTCATCATCGCTGGCAGGATTATTTGACCAGTAGAGCTACAGTAGTTCATGGAGCTAATAAAATATACGCTCGAAGTTAGCGAACTAGATTTGGTCACATCAAGCGGATCGACGGTGAACTACCCTCATAATCCATCTGGAGTCCCCGCCCTTTAATCTCCTGGAAACAAGGAGATTAGGAACACAGCTGGTTTATGGGCGTAGTTTGCTAAATTCGAGCGCATATTTGATCAACCCCATCAAGTGCCACTGATTCAGGAAATTGTTGTTATAGATATTGCACATATACGTTCTGAAGCGTTGACCAAATGATATATTTCATGGCAAAAGCTTTTAAAACACCGAAGCAGATAAACTGGAAAAAAAATCGATCACGAGAAATTTTATTTCACCGCTATCGAAGGAGAGGTTGCGTTTTTCCACCCTAACTGTATTCTCGGTTTATTCTGGAACCATTCCGGTAAAGGCAATTAAGATTTTGTTATGCGGAAGTCGTTGAGATTATTGCGCCTCTAGTATGGTTTAATGTGTTTCTCTGTCGATAACGACAAAAATTTATGCTGTTATAATGGAAGAAAAATAAATCAATAGCATGGCCCTAATTCACTTTGTATGGGTTTTAGTGCCAGGCAATCGTAAGAAATTTCCACAAAACGTTCGATATCAATGTGATGTAATATCAATACATGGTTAATGGGGAACGAATACAGAAACACTTCCGGGAAAACTATTCCGCTTGGAAGCCAGCAGTGTTTCAAATTGATTATAAATTAATTGCCAATGTCTTTGATCGAAGTAAACCGAATCCCGCCGTGCACATAGAAAACAATAACACGGGGAAAAGCTAGTGTTTGGGATTTGTAAGAGACAAAGTATTTAAACTTTTATCGAAAAGAAGGATTCGTTTGTTATTTTATGGAGGTATTTAGGTTGCTTTATCCAAATAAGGATTCCGTTTCAGTTGATAACAGCTCCATTTACCATATGATTCAGTAATAGCAAGTACGGACCTTGATCGTAGAATGTTAGCCAAGTTTTTACATAGGTGTCTTGTGTCCTTAGCTCCTTGCTTCGACCATGAACCAGGTTTTAATTGTTCTTCACGGCCCTTATCGCAACGTTCCGCTCTCTTTAAATGCAAAAAACTTCACCCCTATTCGCCAGTGTAAAATCCATGCTCATTTGCGAAGCCCTTATCAAAACTCAAAGCGAACAAAACCACCACAGTCCATTTTGTTCGCGAATATTTTGTATTCTCTAACTCTAACAGCTAAACGATGTGAAAATGATTTTATGAAAGCTTCGCAACTGGTTCTGGATTTTACGATGGCGAATAAGAATGAAGATTTTCCCATTTCGACAGAGCGGAACATCACTACTAGTATAATCCGTGGCGTGTCCTACTTCTCCTCCTACTCCGCTTTACTCACCCACAGCGGGACGCATAGGTGTGGCGCGGGATAGGGTGGGGCGAGAGACCTGGGGTTTTCAATAGCTGAGATTCCATGGGCCAGGCTTGCACCCTACAGTAGAATGGGTCGACACAGCGGATCGCATAGGTGTGGCGCGGGATAGGGTGTGGCGAGAGTATGCCGGGGGTACTGGAATACTAGTTGCGGTAATGGCCGGAGAGAGCAAACCGTTTGCGACGTGTGCTGGTTCATGACCGATGCTCAGCCGTCAGATAGATGGTGGTTGGACTTTGAATGAAAATTGTACATTATTTGTTTATACTTAGCCATTTTAACTGCTTGTCGGACCTCAATGATGTCGGTAATGGTTATTTTCTATATACTCGGTATTGAATATGTCCATTCAGTCAATGAATATGAGAAAGAATAATCTGCAGACATATTACTGGCATTTTGATACAAAATTGAAGAACATACAGGAGATAATTAGTTGTCACGTACAATATTAGTTGTCACGTACAATACTCAGGATATAATCGGATTGGATGGTTTTAGCCGGTAGTAAATTTTAATCATAGCTCTTTTCAAAAGCAGGACTTTCTCTTATGACTTGTCAACGATAGCGTGGAATGGTCGAAATATCGCCTTTGTTAATTCTCGGTACGCCTAAGCCGGAACACGCATCAACGTATATATCACCGAAACCTAGATACAATGTAACAGATCAACTTCAGAGTAAGGATTAATTTCACCGGTTTTCACGACCCAGGCTGTCTGGGTCACTTTGGGTATTTCTTGTCACAGTTCTCCTATGCTTAATATATGGGGAACGATTTTGACCTGGCTAAGATGGTCGAAATTATGACGAACAGGCAAATTATGTAAGTATCATAAATGAAGACTGCTTAATGTGCTTATTTTATTATAGTTATAGTTTGAAATAATTACTTGGCAAAACGTACTGTACTTCTCCATATATTAGAAAGTGTAACAAGCACCACACAGAGTGACATCGACTGAAGGTGCATAGACTCACTGGGCCGAGAACACCACCGCTACCTCAGCGGGGATACGGACAAAACCCCAGCGGACAAAACACCAACGGACAAATCCCCAGCGGACAAAACCCCAGTGGACAAAACCCCAGCAGAAATATCCCCAGAACAGGAAAAGTGGACAAAACCCCAGCCACTTCATTTTTTTATTTTTTTATTTTCTAAATATGCTTTTAATTCTGAGTATTTTTTTTTTCATTATCCCCAATGATAATCATTTTTTTCCCTAATCTCCACTAATCACCTTCTCAGAAGTAATTAGGATTAAATGGATTTAAAACCTTAAAGTGAGGATTATTATTTACTGATTCTTGATAGTCTTTGATGTCTGTCTGTTATTGTTTTTGTTTGGGTTTGAGTACTTTTCAGTGCTTATGACAAGATTTACTCATAGCTACAGTTTGCCTATAAAACAGAGGTCAAATGTTGATGTGTCATTCACATTGAAGCGGTCAGAGTGAACGGACGTGTTTTTGTTCTGCCAAACCAGCCTAACTTTCCAAGCCTTTGTGTTCCACTGCGGTCTTTGCTCCCCCGGCGTTACAGGATTACCTAAACTACAACAACAGCGGGAGAAACCAGCCAGCCAGAGCTAAGTTTTGAATTGAATTTTTGCACCTAGACTAATATTTCCTATCACTAAAGTCACTCCTTACCAAATAACAACTAGTCCTGATCTAAACAAAACCAAATCAAACAATGGAAGCCTACCAATCCACCGTAAAAACACCTAAAAGGAAGCTCTCAGAAATCAACACTGAAAAATCCCCGCCCACCAAAAAACAACGAGCCCTACCCGAAAGGCCTAGTCTTTTAAATTTTGTGGCGATCATACGCAGCCTTACTCAGATCAAAGCCACGAGCTTGCCCAAAGCCAAAGTTGCAAAAGACATCCAACAACAAGCCGGAGACGTAAAAACAGTCTATGAATTACCCGGAGGAGACCTCAAAATCCACTGCCATTCTAAAACACAGTATGAAAAACTACTTCGGTTAGACCTCCTAGCTGGCAAACCCGTCTCAGTAAAACAGTATCAACAAAAAAGAGAGCAATGCAAAGGCGTAATTTATGGAATTGATCTAAGTGTTAGGCTAGACGATATTAGAACTACTCTCTCGAAACAAAATGTAGTATTCGCTAAAAGACTGCAAAATGACAAAACGGATACAACTAGCATAATGTTAGTAATCAATGGAAATAAACTTCCAGATACTGTCTGCCTATGGTTTCGTAACATCACAGCCAAGCCCTTCTACGAAACCCCAAAAAGATGTTTTAATTGCCAAAAGATTTCTTCTCACTCAGCTAAAAACTGCAAAGCCAGTGTTGTATGTCCCAAATGTTCAGAGCCCCATAGCTACGAGCACTTACAGAAACCCATAAAAATGCGCAAACTGCAAGCAGAATCATAGCTCAGCTTGGAAAGGGTGTATTTACTACAAAAATGCTAAAGCAGTTCAGTATATTAGAGCAGACAAAGGCATCTCCTACGCAGAAGCAGTCAGAGAAACAAAAGTGAATCAAAAACTCAGAGAAACAATAGACCTGCGAAAACCTGTGAGCGAAGTAGCAACTAACAATAAGGCACCAGTGACAGAACAAACAACGGAGTCGGAAACCGCGGACAAACCCGAAGCAATTAGCATGAGTAAAATCGAATTCCTAGGCTTTATTAACATTGTTATTAACTCAGTCCACAATGCCAACCTCAAAACGAACAAAGCTGACATAATAGCCCGCATTGCTCAAGACTTCTTGAATTGCGAATTTAACCCCAAAGAAATAATAGCATGGAGATTCAATCGAAAATACAAAAGAAAAACATCAACTCCCAAGAAAAACAATAAAACCCTCAACACCTCTATATGAGAACACCTGGGACAATAGGTTAGACCCACCGCGTAATACATAACAACCCAATTTTCAATAAACAACTCACCGTACTATAATGGAATGCAAATGGCATTGCAAAACACGGAGACAATCTCAAAATCTTAGTAAATGAAATAAGCCCTGACATCATATGTATACAAGAAACATTTCTTAAGCCAGGAAAAAATAAATTTGCAATAAAGGGATATACGCCATATAGACAAGACAGACTAAACGGCCCAAAGGGAGGCAACCTCACACTAGTTAAGGAAGAACTCATACAGCTAGAATTAGACAAGAGCCCAGAAAGTGAAGACCTCGAATGGCAAGCTATACGGGTGTTCCAAAATAATAAACCTATAAATATAGTGAACCTGTACTCCCCTGGCACTCTAAAAACAATATCACAAAAAGAACTTAACAAAATCACCCAAACATATGCCTCGCCAATTATAATCTGCGGAGATTATAATAGCCATAATCCAATCTGGGTCGAAACCTGCACCACGTCAGATGATAGGGGTAAATCAGTAGAAAAATGGTTAGATGATAATAACCTCGTATTCCTGAACTCAGGAGAAGGGACGAGAACATCACGGCAAAGAAAAAAGCACTCAGAAAATTCAAAAAAGTCGGCTCCAGAGTGATCATGAAAGATATAAGGAACTGAAAAGAATAGCAGAAAAAAGCGTCAAAGAAGCCAAATCAAGAAGCTGGGAAGATTTTTGCAACACTATAGATACGAAAACTAACTCAAAGAAAGTATGGAATAAAATAAAAAGCATTCAAGGGAAAGCAACTAACACAATACCCGTACTAAACAAAACAAAGAGAACTAATCTCGAAAAGGCAGAATATCTTGCTGAATCATTCGCATCAAACAGTAGCGATAGCAACCTGAAACCAGAATTCAGAAAAATCAAACAAGAAACGATCCTGGAAAATGACACAAATGATTATATAGAAAACTACCTTAACGGAGACTTTAATATCAATGAATACAGAAAAGCTTTACACTCTAAAAAAGAAAGTTCACCCGGCGAAGACAAACTAGGGTATACAATCCTAAAGCACCTACCAAACAACACTCAGGAACTAATTCTAAAACTAATTAATGTGAGCTGGAAGACCAAACAACTCCCGAACAAATGGAAATCATCTATTGTTATCCCAATACCAAAACCTGGTAAAGACCCATTAGACAGTAAGTCATATAGGCCGATCTCACTCACGTCAAATTTATGCAAAATTATGGAAACCATGGTCAAACACAGACTTGAATATCACCTGGAAAGCAACAACCTGTTAAACAAAACACAAAGCGGTTTTCGGAAAAAAAGAAGTATTTTAGACCACATAGCCAGACTCGAACACTCAATCAAACAGGGTAATGCCAAACACCAATATACATTAGGCATTTTCTTGGATATAGAAAAGGCGTTTGACCTTGTATGGCAGGACGGGATTATCACCCAATTAAACAACCTAGGAATTAAGGGCAGGATACAACATTGGATAAAAAATTTTCTTCATGACCGAAGCTTCAAAGTTCGTATTGGTAACACCATGTCCATGGACCACCAGCTAGATAACGGCACCCCACAGGGCAGCGTCATAAGCCCCACCCTTTTTAACATCCTGATTAATGGCCTGGCCAACGAAATTGACACAAAACATCCTGAAATTGAACAATCACTTTTTGCTGACGATGCTGCCATGTGGAAATCTGCTGGCTCGATAAAAAAATTAACAAGTATAATGCAAAAGGTACTGAATACAGTCAGCGATTGGGCCGATAAATGGGGATTCAAATTTTCAGCTGTCAAAACTACCGGTGTGCTATTCTCAAATAAACAAAACACAGACATCACGCTATCACTAGGAGGCCAGAAAATCGAGTTTAAGAATAGTGTCAAATACCTAGGTATGATCTTCGACCGAAAACTCACTTGGAAAGACCACATCGACCAATTAATTATTCGGTGTAACAAAGACCTGAACCTTATGAGGTGCGTATCGGGTACCAACTGGGGGGCCAATAAACATAGCTTAATCAAATTATATCAAACACTCATCAGATCCAAAATAGACTATGGTTCAATCGCCTACCAATCAGCATGCAAGACCCATTTAAAAAGAATAGACAGCATTCAGTATTCGGCCTTAAAAACACTCATCAGATCCAAAATAGACTATGGTTCAATCGCCTACCAATCAGCATGCAAGACCCATTTAACAAGAATAGACAGCATTCAGTATTCGGCCTTAAAAATAGCCAATGAAGATGTCAATGAAATATGCAGGGAAAACAATAGCCAAGGGCGAAAACCACCCATGCCACAAAATTTTTGGCCCAAAAACCGAATACGAATTCCTAAAAACGAAATGAGAAAAAGACTCCGCACCACTCGGTTACACGATAGAACGATTATTCCAAGAACACGACATTCCTATCTCTTGTATCTCTGACACTGGTAAGGTCAATAGACCACCATGGCAACTAATCACACCACACGTGGACACGAATATACATAGCTACATCACCAAACAGGACAACCCAGAGGGTTACTGCCCTCGAATATATTGACACACATTGGAAAAATCGCTTGAAAACATATACAGACGGCTCCAAAAACACAAGTCACAATACAGGTTCTGCATTCGTTATACCAGAACTTGACATTCACGAAGGTTTCAAACTACCAGACAATATGTCTGTATGCACCACTGAATTAGTCGCCATAATCAATGCCCTCGAATGGGTTCTTCAGAACCGACCGGTTTCCACCGTTATTCTTAGCGATTCTTTAAGCGGACTGGTATCTATAGAGAACTCCAAATCCGACAGCAGACCTGACCTCATACACGAAATAGAAATTGTATGTACACAAATGCGAGACAATGACATTGACGCCATTTTAGCTTGGATTCCCGCCCACGTGGACGTTAGGGGAAATGAAGCCGCCGATAGGACAGCCAAAGACAGCCTCACCAAAACTGCACCTGACGTGCATATGGGACTAGGAACCAAAGAGCTGAATTCTATCATTAAAACCAGAATAGATAGTAAATGGGAAAAGGAATGGAACGAAGAAAACCGAGATAGATGGCTACATAGTATTCTAGATAAGGGGAAAAGACGGAGTTGTGGATTACAGCTAGACAGTAAACGTGACGACCGCATCATCACAAGATTAAGACTAGGCAAAACAGGACTAAAATCACACCTCTCTAAGCTAATAAAAAACACATCACCACTATGCACCTCATGCAACAACGAAGAAGAAACGATAGAACATTTTATACTCAAATGCCCAACACATGACCCCTATCGCCGCACACTGGAAAACGAACTCAAAAACTTAAATGTCCCTCTGTCGTTGGCTTCTATATTAAATCCTAAACCACCTCTTATAAACAAAGTATACTCCACCTTACTAGCTTACATCAAATCGACTGACTATCACTCTACCATTTAATACTATATGGTTACACCAAGAAACCTAGGACCAAATTTAAATAAATGTAGCACGCTTAAAGTCAAAACTATTTTACAGGGGCGGAAATAAGGGTCAGTGATCAGAAATGACTGATCAAATTTGGACACTAACCAATCAAAATGCCATAGCAATAACATAGACAAATTCCCTGATCAAATTAAAAGCTCCTAATAATGAGCACCGATCAAATTGTGTTCCCTTATTTCCAACCCTCGTTAACGAATGTTAACCGTCCGGTTTTCTAGCAGGGGCAGAAGACTGGAGGTTATATCAAACATTCACAACCGGCTTTAATTATAATAATATTTTTATTTATATTATTTAGTACCTAATTAATTATTGCTATTGATCATGTGTGACTTAGATCACGATAGTGCCAGTCGGTGGCAAAAAATAACACCAGAAAACAAGAAACTACAAACTCTTCTATTCTTTGTAATACAGGCACAGCACACTGAAGACCACAGACGAGTAAGACCAGCCATGAAACAGAACACCACTGACGACAAATATTATAAAACAGCATCGTGAATGACAACACCCCAGCCAGCCATTTCAGTGGAATCACCAAAACCCACACCTTGACCACGGACAATCAACGGAAACAAGAACAGCTTCTACATTCAAATCAAATCGCACAATGCCTACCACAACCACGGACAAATGAAATCATACTCACTGAAGACAACACAGATCAGATGTGCCACACCTGCGATGCCACCGATGTAACGATTGTCTAATGCAAATATGATCCTTTGACTTTCACCAATATAGGATGTAGACCTGCCATCCTGTACCCCAATACCCACTCCAAGCAATTGTTACAGGCACAGATTTCTGGAAGAACCCGCCTATGGTTCTCCCAGTTTTTTCTGGACGGCGTTGTGTGTACAGAGGGGTACAAAGACAAAGGAATCACCAACGCGACTACAATATACAATGAACACATACTTACCAATATAACCTAATCAAAAACCAAGCGATGAACCTGTACATAGACAATTCTTCTATTCTATTTATATCTCCATCCGCCCATTTATTATTATTTACTTATTTATTTATTTATATATTTATTTACTTATTTATTTGTTTATTTGATTATACAGCGCTTGTAAACATCTTTAACAAACTAAGAAATGTAACGTGTAATTAAAATAAAACATTGAGTTGATGGGCTGCGAAATCCGTACGGGAAGCGGCCCTTAAACTGCAATTTCAATCAAAAACGATGTGTCATTACATCACCATGGACATTATATGTGATAACAAAGATGGACAAAAGTTATGTTATCTTGGTCATCTGTGCATTGACTTGGACAGCGGTCGTAAGACATTAGAAGAAACCATGAGAGGCCTTGGACATAATATCAGACTGTATTAGATAGACTTACTAGCTAGAAAGAAAACTCAATGTGAAATGTCACATGTTTGTGTGTAAATATTGACCATAACATGTAAATATTGACCTTAATTTAATAAAAAAAAATATAGATAAAATCTCTTTATGTTGTTGTATGGCTAATATAATTTTTTTTGTCCGACTGGGGTTTTGTCCGACTGGGGTTTTGTCCACTGGGGTTTTGTCCGTTGGGGTTTTGTCCACTGGGGTTTTGTCCGCTGGGGTTTTGTCCTACACCCATTCCAGCGTTACTGGCAACCGTACGGAATTGTCTCGCAGATTTTGCTTAGGCACGAACTTTTACGAGCTTTTGCAGACAAATGTATCATATAAGACGACATTGATTCACAAAACAGCGTTACTTTGTATCGTAATAATGGTCTGCCTTATAATTACGTGTACAGTAAAACTACTTTCAATGATATCATCTAATCACATCTGCGCTAACCCAATCCAAGTCAACTGTCGATAGAAATTTGCCTGGGACTGTTTGCACCGGTGTACGAGTACAGTGGGTGTAATCGCTTATTCCTGGAGTTGTGTTATATCTGGATGCCGACAGCCGATCTACATATCAACTGCCACACAGCTTGAACTTTGTTAGATAACTTACTTGACAGATGACTTCACCCACGCCTAGATCAATGTTTCTGTATAGGAGTCATCAGGAAATCCAGAGAAGCGAGCTCCTGATCGATGTTTCTGTTTGAGTGTAGCTCCATACTTGTGATAGGATTTAAAGAGGCCCGAGTACACATCTAATACTTTATAAACGGACAGATGTGAATGTCTAGTCATGGATTATATGGTGTTTGCTACAAAGACACAATGGTAACGAAGACTTGTCTTCATCACAATATGTTTTATTTATAGCCACCTCAGAAGAGGATGATGTTTGTAGAGTGGACTGGGAGGGTTGATCTTCTCGAACTTACGATCCTTAAAAGTCACTTAGTTCTGGACCAGATATAGATTACAGATGAAAGGATTCCACTCGTCCGTTCATGAAAACTTGTAGTTTTCGTGGGAGGCGAGACTTAATGATGGTCACTCGAGAGGTCTGGCCAAACACCCAGTTAATGTCAGAGAGAGTTCAACAGATAACTATACTATGATCGATATGTTCGGGCTCCCTGAGGACACGGGCACATCAACACTAACACGGTAATAATACTGGTAAAGATAAGGATCCGTCGGTTTCCCGTTCCGCCATACGGCTCTGTTCTCATGCGGAGCGGTAGTCAGACAATGTACATACGCACAATAGAAACATTAGTTCAGTTCTTCTGGTCGTGGCAATATAAATTAAGGTATCAGTATTTTAGTATACACGCATGATAGAAATCCGATATCGTTACTTAACGCTACACTGTCGATGGTAATAGTTGGTACAGTTGCTTCGAGTTGCTACCATCGCTAGAACGGTCTTGTCTCAAATCCACCCACTTGGCCTCCACAGTATAATTTCAAAAGCAAATGGTGGAGCAGTTTTACGCCATTAGAATGGATGTAGCCTCTCCATGCGCAATCACCGAACTCGGACGAAGCTGACTCTTAACAGCATGCAACACATCATTGCTCGATAACCAAGGGAATAATACCGCTCCAGTCATCTACGGTGTATGCTAGCTGGAACAAATAGTACACATATGAGGTCCTGTCATCAGGTTTTCGAAGTCCTCATACTCTATTGTTGTGACAACTATACTCTGCTCATTTAGAATAATTTATTCTTTGATGCAATTGAAAGAAGATTCAATGTTAAATAACTCAAACACATTACTGCTGTTTATGGTTATGTGAGACGTCACTGGAGTCAACTATTTTGCGCCCCACTATCCCCAAAATCCCAAGCGTGCCTTGGAAACTGGAGTGGGTGAGGCGCTGACGAAGGGTGTTTCACTTCATTAGATCAGGTGAACAAATGTCTACTTCCCTTTCGCCAGTATCTACATATCATAGAACCTAAAGAACGTTGAATATCAGGACAAGAATAGGCAAATTTTCACAGAGAATGCCTGCGTATTAAATTTGTATGCAGTAACTTAGGACCATTTAAATTCCAGCATATTTATCTGATGATCAATGGTATAGTCTGTTGGATGTTTAGATTACGGTAAATGTAAAGCGGAGCGATTGTCTATGCATATTGCAGCAAGCTGCGTAGAAGTAGCGGCTTGGAATCGTTTGGAAGCAGGTGGCCGTTTCTATGTGACCGATGAATCTTATTTGATGTTCGCCGGCACAACAGCCACAGAGATGTTATTTCGTAAACGCCCGTAGAAAGCTCCGTGTTGCACGGATTCACTATGAGTTTATCGAGTGGGTATTAATTTGCTCGGAGGACCTACATCGTCGTAAATAAATCTATTTGTCAAAAAAATATGTTTCGAATTTAGAAATTCACTCATTTGTGCTCTCTAGATAAGAAAATAGCACGGTTTTGGAGTGTACCATGTCTTTAATTTGTTGTTATTTCTCCGCCCACTCTAAGCGGAAATGCAGATTCACGGTCAGAAAGTTCGCTAGGTGGCAGTTTCGGTATCACATAAGCGTTCGCCTATGAAAATCTTTTGGGTCGCCCTTCGGCTGTATTGTTACCCATGACAACCAGACTTTACCTGTACAGACGCATAGTTTTTCAGGTCTGAGCGTAGGGCGATATGCCTAGTCTACATTAAATCACATCTATCATACAATTGTTTTGATTTACTGGCTTTGGGCAGAGTATATATACGCTGATAATTTTATCAGTGAGAATATCTACATCTCTGCTCTCATACAACATTTATCGAGAAATGGACGAGACATGAACGATGATAGTATATACATGTAGCGAGATGAAAAAACTAACGATGACTAATGAGCGCATGCAGTATTCAACGTGAAATATATTGCAGTATATACCCGAGTATGGAGAGGCTTGATTACACTAGTTAGAAATAACACGACAAATACCAATTTGTACATGATTGCATGTATTATCGAGCTTTCAGAATGTACTTATTCCATCATCAGGATTTGGCTAAAGCAAGTAGTTCAAGAAAACAGTGTTAACATTGTTAGCAGAGTTCAGACAAATGTACATAAACTACTATAATAAAGATATAAACACAGTACAGGCATGTAGTGAAGAACAATTGTCTTCTTTTGAGGTATTACAAAAACAATGAGTTGTCTTCAGGTAAGGATTACAAAATAAAAATAACAAAGTACTAGGTGTTGAATAGGTAAAGGGGTGTTGAGCTGAGAATGTTGTTTAAGTTAGGCTTGTGCTTTGCAATATAAAGTGAGAATAAAACAATCACTTTATATTGCAAAGCACAAGCCTAACTTAAACAACATGCATTTTCATTTTATCAGAGATATAGGTCTAAATTACCAGTGACGCTGGATATATATCCTTCGCTGTGTCATTCTTATAGCGATTATCCAATATCCATTTTTGGATTTGAGGATTTTTCCTGTGTTTTAACACGTGATTTGGGCATCTATCTCTATTTCCAGATATCGGCATGGTGGAGGATCCATTTTTGCGGCTAATTTTAATCAATAAGATATAGGTCTGCCAAAAGTGGTGCACAATTTGCACCCATTGAGATACCTATACTTTGTTGGTTTATGGTATCGCCGAATTTCACATAGGTATTGCAAATGAGAAATTTAGGCAATTCTATCAGCAAAGAAACATCCCAAGTATTATATCCTTTAGGTACAGTAGAACTGAAGAAAGCCTTCTGGCTTCTAACATTAATATACATCTGATCAATTTTATTGAACACAGATATTATTAATGAACTAAGGTGTTCAGTGAAGTCCTGTGATGAGGAATAGTAATATAGAGAGTCGAGAAATTCCGAGTAGATATATGTCTATGCGGTATGTGTCCTTTGTCATGTAGTTCTTCCGTAAGATTAAGTATCCACATGCACTCGACTTCTGAATTTATTGAAGTGGCAGCACAATAATTCCCCCAAAATGATTTAACTGCTTGCCTGGCTCTTGTTAACAAAGTTGACAAAATTTTAGTTGTAAAATTTCCGGCACCAGCTATAAATCTAGCTGTGTATGGTGTTCTATGCCTTTTGGGAGCCAAGTACAATTTTGGTATATCGGTACGAGTGGTAGGAAGGGAAATACATCTTTCCTCGAGAAACGGTTTGTGTTTGTTGAATACATCTTCCCAAGAAATCTTCAGTGGATGAGTATTTCGATACAGACGCAGATGAAATCGCTATATTCAACTCCTGAACCAACACCTGGTAAAAGTAATATTTACAAATAAATATTATATTATTTGGGGCCTTATGTGCGGGAACAATAACGAATTTACTTTGGGAGTCGGCAAGAACTTCCCGCACCATTGTGTCTCTCCGTGTTTATTTTGCTTGGTATTTCTGTCGGTGTGGCGAAAGATATCTACAATCATGCCTTTGGCAAGGTCCAACCAGGCGAGTATTGTTCCGCGAGTAGCCGCGAAGGCTCTACTTTTTATCGTTTCGACCACTCAAGAACGT